>JAAGNO010002578.1:0-26463 GCA_033439905.1 Ceryle rudis
TTTTTTTTTTCCTTCTTCAAGGCTTGCCCCGATGCCACCGCCTCCGCCGCCGGTGCTGACGGAGAGCTTCCGAACGCCCTATGACGACGCGTATTACTTCTACGGGGGCCGGAACCCGCTGGATCCCAACCTCGCATACTGTGAGTTGATGATTTTGGGTGGATTGGTTACGTTGGAGTGATTCAGTCGACGGAGATAAATGATGAATGATGTAGAACGAGTGGCAGCAATTCAGACTCATTGCTTAGATGTGCATTGAAAGAAAAGTAGGGTTTTTTCCAATGCTGGGTTGGAATGAAGCAGTTTTCTCCAGCTGCAAAAGGGGCTTTGGCTTCTAGAAACCTTGTCCATCGCTTGAACGAGCTCTAACCTCAGCTTTGCTTACCCATTGCTCCTCCCAGACCATTTTCTTTATAGTTTTGATAATCAAAACATTTTCTAAAACTGTTGAAGTGCCATCGTAACTGATTACATATTTAGGCGCTGTTACAACCTCAGATATCCTTTTAAATATTTTTAAAGGAAGTATGTGAAGTAATCAAACATTTTATTTTAAGAACTCCTTTTTTATCTACCCTTTTACTGCTTCGTGATGATTTCACACAACTGTGAAGTGTGTGGGGTGGGACTGGATTGTGTGATCTTTGTTTTTTCTTTTCTTTTTTAGAGGAAAATCCAGAAATACTTTTTTAAAAGATAAAATAAAGGAGAAGAACCCCTGAAAATAATAACTTTTATTGGTTGGTTTGAATGAGAATGGTTGGTTTGTCCACCGGGGAATTTCGGGAATGCTAGAGATTTAAGAGCAGAAGTTTAGTTTGTTTCTTTTCTCCACTGTAAATTTCTCCCTATCTTGCAATGTAAGAGTTTACAGTTTGAGAAAGACTTTTAAGTACCAGGCACCTTTTTTACTTCTTGTTTGTGAAGAACAGCCGTGAGCTCTGCTCTTTCAAGGAACGGCAAATGTTTATATGCGAGTGTTGAGGATTTACAGCAGTGATTATTTTTACTGTGTAGATGGTACAGGTACGATGGGAGCGCAGCCCACACCCAGTCTGGATCCTCCTTTAGGCCAAGCCCCAGTAGAGCAACCTGTGTAAGTGAAACCTGAGCTACTACTCTTTGTAGTTATTTGTATTCTTACACTTCTCATGTCTGGAGTGTTTTGCTGATAGCAGATACACCTTTGAAGTACAGTGTTAAGACAACTCTTCAAACTTCTAATTAAGAATTTCTATCTAAACAGTAATTCAGTGAACTGTTTATATGTGGATTTATGAAATGTTTGAGATTATAAAAGTGCCAGGCTGTGGAAAACGGCAGCTCTTAAATATTTCAGGCAGGAATTTTTAATTTTTTTTTCTTTATTTCCCCCTCTCTGGACCCAATGACATGTTCCTGTTACGTCTGTGGTTTTCTGATTCAGAAGTTCCATTGGACAGAGGAACACAGGAGACAGACAAAGAAGCATAGGAGCATTTTCTGAAGAAAAACCAAAGCCTTCCAAAGAGGCAACGGTTTCTTACCAGCAAGAATTACAACAGCAGGTACTGAGAGATAAAGCTTCTGAGGCTTTCTTTTACTTTTTAATATATAATGGTCGTAACTGTAGCACTGTTTGAAACATATTTATCCAGTTCGCAAGGAAAACGTTTTCTTAACTCTCCCTCCCTTCATCGCTTCCTTCCTCCCATTCCTCTGATTCTGCTTTAACTTGCTTTACCTCTTCAGGTGGACAGTCAGCTCTTCAAGTTTGGTTGCTTTTTCCCTTGCAGAGGCAGGGACAATGTTAAGGCAGACAGCAAACACATTAGTTCCAGGCATGGGGTTTTGTATAATTATTTCCATAAACATTAGAACCCACATCTTGACAGCAATGAGTTGTATTGCTCTGATATTCCTGCTGCAAGGTTGCTTTTGAGCATCCTTGCTGTAAGGCGTAGGAACACTCCGGTTTCAGTGAGTTCTTCACGGTCATTTGGAAACTAATTGAAAAACCTCCCTCACGTTTACTTGCAGTGTGTTTGTAGGAGGTGTCTTACCCCTTCTCAGCTTCCTTTTTGACAGACTAGACACACCTCCTGGGTCTCCTGTCTTCCTGCAGACGTCCTAGTCCCATACTCATTTTAGTGGCCTTTTGCTGCTGCACCTTGTGGGAGTTTCTCTTTATAAAATACTTTGGCCATGATAGAACATGTTATTTTGGAAGAGGTTTTGCTAGAACCCAGTTCAGTGGCACTAATGTTCTCTTATCTTCTTATTCTTTATATATTCAGAGGTGGTAAATAATCGATACATTATTTTTATTCAAATTTATGTTGAAATTATGCTTAATGTGATAGTTTTATGCAACTGACTTTGATTTGTTTTCAGATAAGAGAGAGGGAGGAACGACGCAGACAAGAGAGAGAGGAGAAGGAACGCTACGAAGCCAAGTTAGAAGCAGAAATGAGGAATTACAACCCCTGGGGAAAAGGGGGCGGTGGTGCTCCTCTCAGGGACGCAAAAGGAAATCTGATAAGTACGTTTGCCAGAGTTGCAGGCTGTCTGTCCAAGAGTGGTGCTTCCTTGCTCTCCTGAGGGCTCCGCGCAGATCTGTTATTCCTTGTTCTGTAATGCTGCTGGCCCTTTACTGGCAAATAGAGGTAGCCGTTTCAAGCAGACGAACTCTAGGAATATTTCAGGGAGTAATTGCTGTGGTTTCTGTAATCTTTCCAAGATTACAATGTGAACAAAGTGGGAAACACGGGGTGTCAACTGTAAGTGAAGGCACGATGCAATAGTAAAGGGAGAAGGAGGAGAACAAGCTGTTGGAATCATCTGCAAGGAAAATGTGCTGAAGTCTGTTGTGAAGGTTTCCATTGAAACATTTTCCAGGACACAGGGTTTTGTTTGTTTGGGTTTTTTTCTGTTTGAAAATAACTTCTAGGCTTAGAAAGCTCTACTTGTGACATGGAAAATGGAAGCATGTTTGGATAAATAAATAAAGCGAAGTGGAATCTATAAATTTCCCCAGGTAACACTGCTGGTCAATGGCTGTATAAACAGCAGTCAGCAGTCATGGTTGTTACGGTTTCTTTTTTTCCACGCGCTGTTTTGTACGAGCTGGGAGTGGTGAGCTGGGAGATGGCTGTGATCTTGGCAAGTTGGTCATCCACCCCTCCAGGAAATCAGAGGTAGATGTAAGATTAAAATTCAGTGATCCGTATCCCGCTTCCTTGCGAACACGCAGGAATCTTTTATCTGAAATAAAACCAGTACTCGGTAGGCAGAATTGGATTTGTATCTTTTCAAATCCTGGCCTGTGCTGGTTCTCTTCATTCTTGCCTTGAGCATCTGAGCGAGTCTTACAGTTTTATAATTGTTGATCCCAAATGGGAAACAAATTAATCTTGTCGTTGGAATATGACGTTGAATTCTGCTTATACATGAGGAACCAAGAGAAGGAAGTTTCTTAGGCTGTTTTCCTGAATTACACATGTGAAGTTACTTTTCCAACTGTAGTTTAGCGGCATGACGGATAAGCCGAGTCAAATGTCATGAAACATAACAAGCTGTTTCTGCCGCGTCTCTCTTTTATGCAGTGGGATTTGTCTTTTTATCCTCTTGAAAACGTCTGTAAATAGCTTTTGAGACGGAGGTATTGCAAAGGGTGTGTTAGAGAGGGTAGGACTTTCAAGTTCTTGGGATCTGTGTGCTTACATGGCTACAGTAATTCATAATTCTCAGAAACACTATTTAAAACGGTACCTGAAAACTGCCTCCTACTTTTTTGTTCGGAAATGAGCCTTGGTGAACACTTCAAAATGTGTCCAAAGTCACTTTCTGGATCAGGACTTTACAGTAACTAAGATGACCATTGAAATTTTGGTGGAAATGTTGGATGACAGAGTTTTGCTTACGTACAGAAATCTGCACCTGGATTCTTACTAAAGATACGAAGACCAAAATACACTTTACTTGGTTCAGTTGTCTCCCTTAATAGTAATGCAGTAGAGATTCAGTGCTTAACGTAGCAATACTAAACTCACAGGACTTTACATCTTTAAGGAAATAGAAGAAGGGGTGGTTTGTAAACACCTGCTTGTCAGCACGGACTTGTCGCTTGGTTTTGACTTTGAGCTCTTTATCTTTCCACATCATAGTATTTTTGGGCAGGGGAGAGGGGAGGTTTGTTGTGAAGTATCATTCCTCACAAAAGAAAACCAACAAAATAAATCTCTTAATCTGTGGATTCCTAATGACTAGAATTTCTCCTGTAGCTTCTATATTCTTGTCTATTTTTTTATTCCCGTAGGCAGTATGTCCAGGAAAAGGGCAGTCTGCTCAAAAGTCCCTGTGTTTTTGAGAGTCCATGGTGAATGTGCCTTATAAACAGTTATTTCCCCTTTCCTTTAGCGGACTTGAATATGATGCACAAGCAAAATGAAGATGCATATCATAATCCAGAGGCAAGACTATATGAAGATAAAAGGGCTATTGTATCTGTTGACCTAAGTTTGGCCTCCCCGAGACCTGAGAACACAGAAGCGTCTACAAATAAAATAGCAGGTTATTAAGAATACTGTATTACAGCTCTAATTATTTATCAATAATTAGATCTTACTGATCAAAATTCTCTAGCTTCTTTACTCCTTTCTCGTAGTCCTACGATAGTGTTAGTGCTCTCTGCCTGCGATGTCAGCATCCTGTTCCTTTCCCAAACTTCTTCATTGCTGTCACGGTGTGCTCTGAAAATAGATATTCTTATCTGCCATGTCAGTAATGACAACTAGGAACTGGTTTAGCACTGAACAGTCAGGAGCAGCATATTAGTTTTCCAGGTTCAATGTTACCAAATCAAATCTTCATACGTATTTGTTCTTCTTTTAAATGGCAGTAAAATACACTTGTATAATGGGAGAGAAGATGGAATAAGAGGAGGAGGAGGAGGGTCTGGAGATGTATGATCTTGCAGGCCAAGATGAAACTGGTGCAGTAACTAGGTTAAGGAGTTCTAAAGCAACAGGTAAATTGGGTACATAGGCAGCCCTGTGCACTGCCTCCCTGCCCAGGGGATTGGGTTGTACTGTTAAACAACCAGTGCAGCTTTCTCTTCTTACATCCTGTGAGACACCTGAATGAGAGCTCTGGTACTCCAGACCTGTCCCTACTCTGGGATGGGTGAAGGCCAGGAGTGGTTGGTGGTGGCCTCAGTTCAACTTAGATGTTGCTTTTATTTAGAATCATAGAATTGTCAGGGTTGGAAGGGACCTTAAAGATCATCTGGTTCCAACCCCCCCTGCCAGTGGCAGGGACACCTCCCACTAGAGCAGGTTGCTCACAGCCCCATCCAGCCTGGTCTTAAAAAACTCCAGGGATGGGGCTTCCACCACCTCTCTGGGCAACCTGTGCCAGTGTCTCACTTTATTTCTGCTGTCTGAACTGTTGCACTTCTCTGTAAAGAATTACGTGGGATTTGCTTCGCAGGAGTGCAGTTCAGTGTCCTGAACAGGCTGGCTGGAGGATCAAGTTTTGTTCCTTCTGCACCCCTCTTGCTCCTTCTCCCTAACACAGTCTATATTTAACCATTCAGTAAGAAGTGAAATGTCCAGGAAAGCAGAACGCCGAGTAGCAGAGAGAGCCCACCTGGTTACATCACTTCCTTGGGGATCGGGTGGTGCAGCTCAGTGGTGAGAACCTCGTAGTCTTACACCTTCCATTTGATTAGTCAGGCGATGAAGTGGCTTTGGGTAGGTTTTGGGTTTTTTTCTGGGTTTTTTTTGTACACTACCCCATTAAAAAGAGGAATGTGCAGGATAGCAGCTGGTACACGATAAGTTTGTTCCTTGATACCACCCATAGTAACACTTCAGTCTTGTGTCCACGCCTTCTAAATGGTAGATGGACTTCAGTCTGCTTTTTTGCATGGGATGCATCCGTGTGAAGTAAATCCATTCTGAAGGAGCCATGTGAATGAAGAACATGCTGTGTCAGCTGAAAAGTTAACATGACTTACTCTGCTTTTCCTTTACTTCCCTCCTTTCTCCTCTGCTTCCTGGGGGAATCCTGTTCTGCAAAACCTGTTCTGTGTGGTATCTGAGCTAATCCTCCTCTCCAGAGCTTTGGGAACTGTGTGGTTGTGACACATTTATAACTTGGGGCTGAAGGAGACCTGACACTTAAACTTCATAGTATGGAAGACACCTTACACGGGCAAAAGTCAATTTTCTGACTGCTTAGAATTTTATTTGAAGTTTGGGCCTTTGTTTTTTCTAGCACCCGTTGCTATTTTACTTCAGTATTTATTCTGTTTTTAAAGAGTGAATGAGCCTAAGGAACAGAACTACGTGTGCTAAATCAGAGTAGTTGCAAGCAGTGAAGTTATTAAGTGTAAAATCTTTGATACTCTAATTAACATATAGGTAACATTTTTAGACCCGAAGCTGCAGATTGCACGGTATAATAAATTACTTTTATAGATGTTATTTTGTAAAAAGACAATTTGCTTGGACGTTATTAACTGAGCACTTAAAACCCAACTGTTATTCTAGGCAGACAACGTAAGAGCTTCTAATCCCAGCCACTGTTTTCAGCTATAGCCTTGAATTCTGGCTGTCGTAAACTGCCTTCCGCTACCAGTGTCTCAGATTCCCTCTTCTTCACTCTGGCTTGCTCTCTTAAGTCTGCTTTGATGTTTATCTTGAATTCTCCCCTCGTAGGTTTTACGTTTGCACAGACCTCTCCTTTTGCTCGAGGCAACGTGTTCGGGGAGCCACCGTCTCCACAGCACCTCAAGCGACAGGAGTCGTACAAGAACTTTCTTCGCCTACAGGTGAACGCACCCCCCAGTTATCATCTAGTTCTTCTGCCAGCTTCTTTCTTCGTAATAATGCACAAATAATCTTATGCCACAAGAATTAAATATCAATTTAATTAAATCTCAATATCAAGGAACTCTTGGATAATTTCAGAGTGCGGATGTCATGCAGTAGTTTGATGTGAATCTCTTAAAAAGAAAAGATCAAAGTTTTTTTCCATGTGTAGTGCTGCCAGAAAAACAAATGGGCAGACCTTTAGCTTCAGTAAGTCAATGCCGTGTCTAAAAATATAATTGTGGAAAGAAACCAGTTAATTGCCATGTCTTTTTCTATTTCCCATCTTCTATTATTTAATTAGTGAAGGAAAGTGTTATTCCAGCACATGTGGAGTAGACTGTTAGGAAATATTGAAGGTTTATTAGTAGCATTTATAGTTATTAGTGCTCTTACTGAAAAGTGGTTCAGTAAATAGTGTCCCAAAAGAAATAGTAAAAGATCATCTCATCTTAAAGGAGTTCTGCAGCCAAAAAGTAAGCCCTGGAATTCTCTCTGTTGCTCCAGACAACCTCTGATTCTGCAAGTGGGTACCACGGAAGTCCATGGGAGACGTTGTGGTGAAGAATGCTGTTCATCAGACAATTGCTGGCTATTGACAGCTGAATACTTTGTTGCTTTGTTTTCTAGATTGAAGAAAAGAGACGGAGGGAGGAAGCAGAGCGAGAAAAACTTAGACTGGAAGAAGAAAAAGAAGAAAAACGACTGGCTGAGCAGAGGCAGAGGATTCGGAAGGCGTATGAAGATGAACAAGAAGAGAAAAGAAGGAAAGAGGAGGAGGTGCAGTATTTTGATACCTTGACTTTTTTCCATCCTAAACTGATCCTCTGTAATATTTATGCTCTAGATTAAGAAGGTAAACTGAGAGGTGTCCTGTGAATTGGCCTTTGTTTTTAAAAGGGAATACAGCGGCCAGAGACGTAGAAAATGGTATTAACCAGGACATTCTTCTCACTCTCTATGGGTGCTACCACTGGAACTGCTGTTAGTTCTTTCAAGAAAAATGGTATTGGTTTATAATTGACAGTGGTGCTTTTCTTTCTTTTTCTTTCAGAAATTTTTGTGAGGCCAGTAAAAAGTTTTCTCAAATTGGTGAATTTAAATTAAAGCAAAAGTTGGATTATTTTTTCAGTTGTTTTTTTTTTTTTGTTAGCCTGTTCAGTCTGGCTCTCGTGGAACGATTCGTATTCTGAGCGGAGCCGTACAGGAGGATTTTGTAAAGCCGCCTTTTATTGGTCAGGTTGTATCTTTGAGATAAGGGTACTGCTTGTTTTGAAAGAATGCCAAGCAGATCTAATGAGCACATCTCTCAGCCCTGGTGCTCATCGGAGTTATTAGGAATTCTGTTAAATGCTGTTAGCACAGCCAGGACTGCAGCTGTTTAGCATTTGCACGGCAGAGTTTTTAATTTGCATGTTTGAAGTCAGCCTAATGAAATATGCTTTTCATTTCATACTAATCACTTTGATGTGTAATTTTAACTTGTCAAAGAAAACCAGCAAAACTTTAATGATGTTGAGCCTTTTTTTATGTACAAATAATGTTTATGTTACAGCGAAGATTGAAAAATAAAGAAATAATTCGATTAGATGAAGAGAGGCAAAAGGAGGCAGAAAAAAGAAGAAAAGAAAGAGAGGAAAAGGAAGATGAGCAACTTAGACAGTATTTCGAGAAGGAAAAGATGGAAGAGGAAAAGAAGATGGTATGGCCTTGGCGTCTTTCCGGGATACAAACGCTTCTTGCTAACTTGTAAAAATCGGTGATTTTTAAAGAAACTGCATTTCTGAGGCCTCTGCCCTCAGCGTTGTTCCCCTTCTAGCTCCTCAAGCTGCGGTGTTCTTGCTGCGCACACAGAACAGCTGACTGATCAGTGGAAACTTTCGCTGATCGAGTGCACGTTCAAAAAAATAGTAAACCCAAGATAAATGAGAGAAAGCTGCGCTCGAGAGGTGACTTTTCTACCTGCTGCATGGTGGCCTGCTTCTGCTGGCGCCCAAATACAAAGTTAGATGGCTTAGAGGGCTGCTCTTTTAACAGTGATGTTCTTTGTCATTGAATTATTTTCCTTCGACCTGGATGACGTAAGAAATCCATCACCTACAACTCTGATGGACAAAATTGAAGTAAACTGCAGAACTGTTTCTCTTAACCACAAATTAAAAAACTACATCATGGGGAAAAAAGTATTACTGTGGGCAGAAAATTAAATCACGTTAAATAATTTTGGCAAGAATTTTATGTGGTTAAGAGTTGAAAGTAAATGGAATAATAAAAAAGAAAATTCTATTAATATAAGCAAAAGCATTTTGATGTCAAACAAAAAAATTTAGCCAAGCTCATCCTGTCCAAAACAATATGCAGCATCTACAGGAATGTAGTTTCAGTTTTGCTTTCCTCCTCACAGCTTTCGAGGCAGCCTTCTCCCATCATCCCTGCTCTTCAGAACAAAGCAGTAAGGAGAGAGGAAAGGATTCCCTCTGCCGAGAGCCATTCATCTCACTTAGCACAGGTAAGATGTTTACAGTCCGCACGTACGGGTTCGCCTAGACAGTGCAGTGTATGGAATCCTGCCAGGTTCTTAACGTTTGCCACCTGTTACTGGAACAGCACAAACACCTGGAGAAGTTTATCCAGGCCTCAAGTTTAATGTTGATTCCCAGCTATGGACATTGCTGGTTTGTCTTTTATCTTTTTGAAGGTACTTGAAAATTTTTCTTTTTTTTAAAAAAGGAATTTGCCATGCAAATGATACTTGGGCAAAATGCTTCACGGTGCAGGTTCAGAAAATGTTTTAAGTAAAGCTTAAAACCTTATTTAAAGTGGCTGCTTCCCCTAAATGTTAAGAATGCTCTGGAGGAAGGTCAGTTTACTGGGTGTCTGCAGCAGTTGGTACAGCTTTGCCCAGCCCTCTGCGCGGTGCACTGTGGGTGTTATCACAGCAACTCGGGTTATGCATTTAAAGATCAGATTTAAGAAAACCCTAGGCACTAACAGCCTGTCTTGCAGCAGCAGTTAATGCAAATTGCACATACAGTAAGAAATAAAATGTACTTACGTCTGCCTTTGACATGCTAACGTTTCGTATTGATTCCGATCGCTAGGATCCACCTCCACCAAGGGCTCCTTCTCCCCCTGTCCCTGCCAGAAGAAATCAGTTGCGTGCCTTAGGTAGGTGTTGCCTTCCCTGCAAGCTCGCTTTCTCTGAGAAATTCTCTGTTACAACTTTTAACCTGGGGAGGAATGCTGTCCTGAGCAAAAGGCCAGCTTAGACCCAAAGTCACCAGAAGCACTTACTAAGAAGTGAAGTTAGAACCCTTGAACACTTAAGAGAGTCTGTGCTGAGCAGGAGAGCTTGTGTGCTTGCCGACACCCCCTTACCTCCTGCCATCCGCCCCTGGGAGTCAGAGCACAGTGTAGATGGATTAGATGGATTTCAAAACCAAGCTCTTCGCTGGCAGCCTCCGCATCCTCTTGCTGGCATTTCACAGCATTTCCTTTTTAAATACAGCTAAACACGCCCATTGAAGTTTGGATGCTTTCTGCTGTTCAGGGGATCTGGTCCTTGCGCTGTCTCAAAATACAAGCTCTGACCTAATTTCTAGTGTGTGAAGTGCTGTGATTCTTGTGTTTGTATAATCCTTGCTTTAATTAACGGTTCTTTATTTTTTTTTCCACCTTACATTTGCGAGGTAGGCAGAAAAGTGTCTCTGACACTCTTCATTTTTAAAGTATTTGTGTTAAATTCCAGAGGAAAGAAAGAACGTGATAAATGAATTATCAGAGATGAGGAAACAGCTTCGCAGTGAAGAGAGGCGACTGCAGGAACAGCTGCTAAATGCGGCCAGCGATGATCACGCACCGGTTGCACGGTAAGAACTTCAACTTCACTTGCATTTTGCACAGGAACTCAAAGCTGCTGTGTGTTAGTAGCAAGTATTAGTTGGCTAATAGACAGGAGTGAAATGAAAGTATGAAGATGGAACTTGTATACAAATTTTTCTTCAGTTTTTCTAAGGTGTGTGGGTTTTTTCAAAGGATCTTACCAAAGTTCAGTGTAAGAATGGCTGTATGGTGAGGGTGGAAGTTGCAGTGCTCTGGCTCGGAGCACGGTGCAGAGCAGATGGCCAAGGCAGAATTTAATCTCGCCCCTTTCTTTCTTAGGGCATCATTTGTGCCTGTAAACAGTAATAATATTAGTGCTGATGAATGTGCTTATGAACAGCATAGTAGTACTTTCTTATGGAAAATCACACCCTTTTTATTTAAAAAAAAATGGTTTGCTTTCAGAATGTATTAGTTCATCACACCCAATTAGTTGGGAAAGACTCATCAGCTCATCAGTCAGTTGCGCTCCATGAAGTACGAGGGGTTTTTGATTTTCAGTAGGTTATCCCTTTTTATAACACAGTATCTGGAGCGTCACTGCCTCCAAAGGGATGTTCCTGTTAGGAGAGCTTTATTTAGGGATAAAAGCTGCGAGCTTTATCGGTATTATAGTTCCATCCAGGTCATTAACATTACAGTGTTAAATTATATTCTGCTTGTTTTCCCAACCGCTCAAGTAGGAGGAGAGAGAAGAACCCAAAGGACATATTTGAGATGGCCAGGCTGCGCCTGCAGGCCCCGGTTCGGCGACCGTCGTCAAAGGAGGCGCAAGAGCCCCTCAACCTGCAGAACATCCGGGAATTTAACGAACTTAAGTACAAAGGCAGGTAGAGCTTCTGCTTGGTGATGAAGAAAGGTGCTGAAACATCCCTGCTCTTCCTCCGTCTTCCAGGCCAAAGACCAAAATAATTGTAAAATCCCTGGTAAAGCGGCTCGCCCCCTTGGCCCGTCAGCGTTGCTTTTAAGGCTTTGTCTGACTTTGGAGCGAAGTCTTGGAGAACGTTTTTCAGAAATGCTGGTTTAGGGAAATACAAAATCTTGTATCTTTGTTCTAGACTCTGAAACACGTCTGGGCTTGAGGCACATGTATCCTGATCCTCCCAAAGACGACCAGACTCTAGAGATTCAACAGCAGGCGCTGCTGAGGGAGCAGCAGAAGAAACTCGACAGAATGAGAATGAGGAGAGAGAGCGAAGGTAAGGAGGGAATGGTCTGAGGTCATGGCGGTGATTTTTATTTGCTTTGTATTTGGTAAGAATCATGAAATGCCAGCTCTAGTTTGACTTCTTTCAGGTTCGATGCGAAGCTGACAGCAGTAAACCATGGGAATGCTGGAATTCTGTCATAATGTAAAGTGTAACAAAAGCAGTAAAAAAATTTACTGCTGTAACTGCTTCTCTTTGATTCCCTGAAAGCAGTTTAACCAGTGCTCTGTACTTCAGAAGTACGCAAGAGAGTTTGGTTACTGTTTCTCAAAGAAAACTAGAGAGCAGTTCAGCCCTTCAGCTGGTGTGTGCGAAAAGCCTTTAGCAGGTCAGGGCTTGGGGCATTTCTTCAGCTCACACCGTGGCGAGTAGGTGGCTCTGAGCTGTGAATTGGTTGAGACGCAGCCAGTGTGTCTTCACCGTGGTCTCCCGTTAAGGGATTAAATTTTCTGGAACATATAATCGGTATTTTTTGAGTATCTGTGAGTTTTCACTACGTGATGTTTAGCTTCACTGCGTATAAATGACTGCAGCCTTCAAAGGGCTCGCACCCACCCAGCGTGCGTGGGAACAATGCAGTGCCGAGTTCTCTCGGAGTCCTCTCATTCTACCGAAACTGACGCAAGGAAAGCGGAGTAAACGTTGTGTTCAAGTGTCTTAAAAATACTCCTTACAACTTGTGAAATTTTATAGCAGCAAAGACAGTGGTCTTCGTTTGTTAATGATACACTGATAAAACTTTTAATAGCTTTTAATAGCTTTTGTAACAATGCTCATGTCAGTATTGTCGTTCTGTCCCTTGTCTATGTGGCTTTTGTTGGTCAAGATGATTCTGCTTCTGGCGGTCACCTACAAACCATGGGACTGGTAAGAATCAACCAGGTTTATTGTTGTATTACTTCGGCGTTTCACAGACTTGGAGGAAGGAACTGCACTTACAAGACAGCAAACTGTCGTACTCCTCGGGCTTGGCTGTGCAATGAGTAACGGTTTCTCCCAGCCCGATATAAGAGTTCTTTGGATCTAGAGGCAGTTTCGTTCTTTACCTCCCTTTTCTATTCATTAGTGCTTCTTTTGTATTTATATGCTGTTAGATGGCTGCTGGGGTGGGAGTGAATAGAAAAGCCGAGCCAGAAGCAGCTGCTCTGACTTCAGGGGCTTCAAGTGATGCGCATGGCAGCGAGTTAATTAGATTTGTTGTCTCAAATGGGGCATTTATTTTCTGACCTGGTGAAAAGAGCAAGTCATTACTATTTGGCCCCAGAAAGCTACTGAGGCATCTGAAATTGCCTGTCTTGTTTCACCTCTGCAGTTCAGGAACGGATCTAATGAATTCCTGAAGAACTCACTGCTGGAATCGGACAGCGCCTTTATCGGTGAGTTTGTACCCTCACCCCACGCCTAAGGGCAGGTGTAAACGTGTCACTTACTCCAAGGATGCGTCTCTAAAATGATTATTCGTTTTAAGAACTGCAGTGGGCGTAGCTATGGCGGTGGCTTTATAGTACTAGAAAACTCTGCCTTCAAATTAAAATGCAGATCTTTAGGGAGTTGTGCTGCAGTAAATAGGTTTAGGTCACACCTGATAGTCTTTAAAAAGACGTGTCTTTGTTTCCCTGAACTTCCTCACTATTGTTTCCCTGAACTTCCTCGCTAACAATCAAATTTATTTTTCAAATCGGAGTAGTTAAAATTTTCAACTAAAATAATTGTTTAATGCTTACTTAAAACGTCATTTGAAGATCTTTGGAACTTGTAAATTGATTTATTTGAAAATGTTTTTTTTTTTCCAGGTGCTAACGGGGAGACGTTTCCAGCCTTAGGGGACATTAATTTATCACCGCAGCTTCCACCCTCTGCACGGGAGAGGAGACGACTAAAGCAGAAAGCTTTGGAGTGTGCTGTGCGTATGACACCAGAGTGGCTGAGCTAGGAGGGCAGACCACTGATCTCAGGGTTCCTGGGGCTGCGCAGGGCTGAGGCGCTGCGGCTCCTGCCAGCGCCCACCAACACTCTGCCCTTTTAGAAGGCGGCCGTTTAACGGAAGGATTTGTGTGTTCTGGGGTTTTCTGCAGGAGGATGCTCCACTGGGCCAGACCCCGTCGCTGCCGCCTGACAGCTCTTCTTTGCGCTCGAGCTTCAGCCTTGACGTCGATCAGCTGAAAGGCAGGAATGAAGAACGACTGCACAGACTGACTGAGCTCCAGCAGAAAGCTGCTTACTTAGGTAGGCTCCGTGGCGTAGAGGCAATGCAGTGAACACTCAGTAATTACAATAATTAAAGGAACAAACATTAATAGACGGGCTGTAGCTGAACAGTGAACAACAGGTTCGAGTGTAGCAAGGAGCTCATACAGAACTCTGCAGCTGGGGCAAGAGGCTCCCCAGCCACCTCCAACGCAGCTTTTAGATCCGCTCTCTGGATGAGGCACCAATTATTACAACCATTAACAGCCTTTGAATTTCTCCCACGGACTATGACCCAGTTGATGGGCTTTGTGCTAATGATTCCTAATGCCTCCCATTGTATCTGTGCTAATGATTTCCTACCAGGTCCAGTTGGGGCTGCCTGCCTCAGCCCCTTGTTGATCTGGCAGGGGAGGAGCAGTTGGCATGAGACAGCAAAGACTTGGAGGCTTTAGCTGTTGACTCTGGCTGGGCCGTGTTCCCCAGAACATCAACGATCTGTGTTAAGTAGAAACAAGTGTAACTTAAAAGCCTTATCTGTGCATTTCTTGCAGCCAAACAAGCCTGTTCGGTGTCACAAGGTGGTGTCCCCTGTAACCACCCCTACGCTGCTCTTGTCCCTCAGGTGACGATGTTCTGGTAGGAGAGGCGGATGGGCTGCAGTGGAGACAGGCTCCCTCCAACGCTGCCAGGCGCCCCAGCTCCGTCGACACGGTAGCGACCGAGCCCTGGCTGCGCCCGGGAACTTCAGAGACGCTCCAAAGGTTCCTGGCCGAAGAGTCCAGCCCAGTGAAGCTTTCACCGGAGCACAGGCTCCCCCTGAGCTGGCAGGGCCTGTCCACCGCCCACGGGTGATGCCAGTCCCGCCTCACCCGTCTCAGTGCCTTGCGGCGGCACGGGAGGGACTGTTCGACGCCGCTGCGCTTTCCAGGGGCTGTTGTAGGGACCATTTGCTTCCTTGTGTGCAATTTGAAATAGCAATAATGACGTCACAGAAGCTGCAGGGTGATGCAGAGGTAGGGCAGGGATGTTCTTGCCCTGTGACGTGGGAAGTGGAGGAAGAGCTTGGCGGGTTTTGCACTTTTTATACAAGGTAAGTGTCGGCCTCGGAGCTGGACTTGCCACAAAAACTCTGTGTGTGTGTGAATTTGATACTAAAACAGAGTTAATTATTATCTTTGTTTATAGCCAAACTCCCAAACTGTCTGGAAACTGACGAATCCAACAGCAAAGGTGAATTTTTAAGCTTTTACCAAAAGAGTAAATAACTTGGAGAAAGGCACTGGTACCCATCACATACAGTGATGAGCCCTGTCCTGCATGAAAGCTCAGCAGTTTCGTGGACAAATGACTATTAGAGATGTATCTCGTGTTCTCTAACCTGTTGTGTGCTGGAAATACAGATAGTGTTGCATACATTTAATTTATGGGTCAGATTTAAGAGTTAATAAATTATTTTGTTACTAAAACTGTGAAAGCAGACTTCATTTTTCTTAATTTTCAAAGTCTGAGCACCCTGCTCTGGTTGCAGATGTCCCTGCTCCCTGCAGGGGGTTGGACTAGAGGAGCTTTGAAGGTCCCTTCCCACCCAAACGATTCCATGACTCTAGTAATTTCCCTGCTTCAGCTTATGTTTACTCATGAACAAACCTGTTAAGGTGTTTCTGAAGCAACCATTCTGGCACTGCTAGAACTTACAGGAGGCACAGGGAAGAGTGATAACGATACTGGAGCCGAGTTCCCAATGAACCAGGACTGACAGCTCTTGGACCTTTCCACAGAACCAGTAAATAAGGTAAGGCATGAAAAGGTCCCACTGCACAAACCCAGCCATTACTAAATAGGAGTACACGGCAAAAAAACCCTACCCTGAAACTCCCAAACTTGTTGTACTCATTGCTGTGCAACGCTGTGGCTTCAACATGGGCACTGAAGAAGGAACGGGGCAGCCAGGAGGGCCACAGACACGTACCTGGCTGTTAACCAGCACTGTGCTAATGGCACCCAGGACACCTTGCCCCAGGCAGGGCGGCTCCCTCCCCTGGCTATATCACTGACTGCTCACCCTTTCTGCTGGAGCCTGCTGGCAACAGCTCCAGGGAGCGTCACTCCTCTGGAGGAAGAGGCTCCTTCACTTGCTCCCTCAGTCTTCACGCTTCTCTCCTTTGCTTGGTTTCAGATTTGGGAGAACCAGCCAACTCCACTTTTACCTACAAAAATCAAAGGTGCTGACAAGGCCCCGCTGGTGGCCGTGGTCAGAGCTGTAATCCCAACCCTTCCCTCCCCTCCACCCTTAGCCCACTGTCTGCTTCCCATTAATCCCCAGAAAGCCAAGTGGGGCATTAGAGTAACTGTCTGGGCAGCAGCCATTTGACTCTTCCTCCTCTGAGCACTTTTCTTCTTCCTTTAACCCCCCCCACATTAACTTACCGCTCCCGCTCCTCTGCCTATCAGCGCGAGGACGCAGCGCAGTCAACACCCAGGCACCCCCTTCCTGCCCCGCAGGGCTGGGGCTTGGTCCTTTGAAACCAGAGGGCGGGAGGCAAAGGAAACTGGAAAACAAGTTGCTGGGGGTTAGACTGGTTTTGATTGCACTGATGAAAGAGTTCAAAAACTTTATTGACCTATAACCTGATTAGAATATGCCAGATGAGAACCAAATATTGTACAGAAAGTTGTACAGAATTTTTTTACATAGAAAACTTTACAGATCTGTACCATATACATTTTGTCCATCTGAAAAAAATTTCTACATCCATTGTAATACAGAATGCTTGACAATCTCGTCTGTTAACCATCAGAGCACAATTCACAGTATGAATACATGTCCAAGAAATTTAACCATCCCCAAACCATGCCGGATTTGTTACTTGAATATATTCAACATTAAATTCTGTACAGAAGAGTGAAATCTACATCAAACAAAAAAACATCTGACGGCAGACACAACCTAGGCTTGTTTGCAGTGATTCAAGTTCCAGTCCTTGAAGGATCATCATTTCAGTGGCTCGTTATATTTAAAAGCCCTAAACCAAGTATATTACAGGTAGTTAGGTCAGTCGTGATAGTTCTACCTCTGCTCTCGACAAAAGTCAGCAACAAGAACTTCTGGGTTACAGTGAAACAAAAAACAAAACCAACAAAAGAAAAAAAAAGAAAAACAAAACAAAACAAGGGGAAGAAAGAAAATCACAACCCAAAAAAATAACCCCAAACTTCTAGTGCATTTGGTAAACAATGAAGTGTTGTGGGTTCTCAGCAACTGCATCGTCCGGAATAAAGCATCAGGAAGAACCGTATAGTGTTGGAGGGTCTATATTACAGCCCTGCAGCTCTGTACATTTTCACAGGAGGAGGAGGAGGAGGATTACCGACGATGTCTCAGACAGCCTGAGTGTGCAAAAATCTTAAAGAGTATCAGACATAGTTGCTAAATATCTTTTACCATGAACAGTAAGCTCCGTTTTCTTTTCACTATAAAACATTTTTTCCTTCAGAATACAGCTCTCCTGAGTCGTACTTCTTGCCGAAGCTCAAACCTTTAGCGACAGTTCTTTGGGTACGTTTTCCCTCCACGCCCGCCATAACCAGCTGGTTTCTGGTGCTGCCCAGGCCCGCACAGGGTATCGCAGCCTGTGCTGACTGTGCCAAAACTGGGCTCTGTGCCCGGCAGGAGTCAGGGCAGAGAGAATCCATCAGGAAATGAAGGGACTGGAGTGTGGCAGTTGTCAGCATCCGTACTGTTAACCCTGGGAGCCCCGCTGCCGCACAAAGAAACCATTTCTATGGCTACCCAGAAGAATGGCTCAGCTACCCCGGACAGCTCATTAGCTGAGGAACAGAAGCGTTTGATCGGGGCGATACTCAGTCACTATCTGCTACTGCTTGCCTATTGCCGACTCCTGTTCCGCCGGTTGGGAGATTTGGAAAACCACGCCGATCCGCAGGAAAAACCGTCGCAGAACAGCTCGGAGTTCAGGAATCAGGTCAAACTGCGTAATTTCACACAACAGAGGGTAGTAGAACGAGGCGTGAGCCTTGAACTGCCGAGAAAAAGAGAAGGATTCTATGGTGCATCAACAAGGAACGATTTTACTGCGCATCAACATGACTTCTGGAAGGGTGAGGCAAAGGAAGAACAAAGAACGTGAAGTACTCTGGCCAGGCACAGTGAGAAACCTACCACGGGAGGAGCAGAAACATCTTCACAGCCAGCAGGGCTCAAACAAGACCGTGCTGTCCTCTGACAGGTGCTCACTACCTACACGCAGCCCCTGGCTGATGCTTATTCTTCAAGAGGAAGAATTTTTCTATTATCAGTTAAATTCTTTTGTTGCAGGTGGCCGCTTTCACTTTATATTTCAGCCTGGTGTTGGGAGATCTAAATATGGATTTAGCTACTGCAGAATGGCTTTGGAGAAGGTCAAGGTGATCTATGTGTACTACTGGAAGGACAAACAGCAATTATTTCTTTGAATAATTGCAGCGGCGACTCCTCTCCCTCAGCAGGAGAAGGGTAGTAAAAGCCACTTAACCCACACTTCGAAAGGGCTTTAGCATCTTTTATGTTTTCTCAGACACGTTTAATTTCCTCACTCACTGCACCCTCCCTCGGGCAGTATCTGTCCCGTGCAGTTTCAATGTAGGTTCCCTCAGCAAAGAGCATCTATGGAGCAGCGGGAGCTTTTCAGGGCAAGTATGTAACTAACTGTGTGTGAAGAACCGGCCTGGAACTACTCACCGGTAAACGCTGGCTGCAAATACCATCACAAGCAGCTACTTACCCTTTCGTCACTTATCTTCAGGACTTTAGTCAAAAATAAGAGTAAGAGGTTAGTCCAGGCCTCCCGATGGCTTTCCGACGTAAGCGTGAGGAAATAACTCAGCGCCTCACTGCAGACACTAGCGAGAAAAGACACAAAAATGGTAACGTTTTCATTTGAGCTCTGTGGCGGGGGGGAGCTTGGGCTTTGCAAGGGTCCCAGGGCAGGGTCCTGGAGTAGGGCAGCACCAGTTTGTGACAGCTGCCATAAGCTTGATCAGTATCAGAATGCAGTGATTTTGTTCAACGCAAACCCAAAGTCCTAGGACTTTGGTGCTAAATACGCCAACAAAACATGATGGCGCTGCCTGGACGTGTATTTAAAGTGTACCAAGAGCTCTCTGAGAGGTATTAAAATGCCCGTGACAAAACAATATGGACTTTTAACAATTAATCTCATGCTGATGGAACCAGGTAGTTTTCAGCTCTGGTCCCTGGGCTATAAACCTGAGAACACTTTCACTGTGGTGCTGCCATGGTTTTAAGCCCTTTGTTATGCCAGCACTTGCTGGAAGTGCTCTCTAAACTAAAAACAGTCAGGTGACCCTTGGTGTTCACAGTAACGAATAAGCAAAAAGCCACAAGCTGCTGCATGCCCACGGACTTCTCAAGCCGAGCGCCTGTTTCTGCAGATGAGAACAAACAGCATCAAACCTCAAACACCTGAGGTTACTGAAAGAAAGAAGCAGGGCTGAGGTGAGAGCTGCTTTTCTTTTTAAACGGGAGCTGTAACAATCCACGTCCCCACATGCTGCAAAGGAATAAAAAGTGACAAAACCTTTGTTCTCTCCTGCAAAACAGGCCCCGAGGACCAAGAGCAGAGGCAGCATCAGCAGCTGGAGGCACAGAGCTCTTGGCACACTGTATAGACTCTCCTATCAGCTGTGACCACCACCAGACCGAGTCAGCTCTGGGGTGTTTACAGCAAACCGAGGGGGCTCAACAGTCCTCGGTGAAAACAAATGGGCCTTAACATCCAAAGTAGCACCCGCAGGCTCAGCTGCCCGGCCCTTACTTCAGCAGTCTGTGCTGGACCTCCTCCCAGGCGCTGGTCCGGCTTTCGTCCATGTACATACGGAAGAGAATCCGCAGCCCGCAGGCAAGGCTGCTGGTCTCCTGTTTCAGAAGGTTAGGCTTTGATTTGCCTTTGAAACCTAGAGAAATTCCAAGCATCTGTTCAGATTTTTATTTCACTGGATATTTTTCCTTACAGTCCCCCCTTCTCCTTCTAAGCATCTCCTGCACACTGACAGTGAGAGGAACCACCTTAGGGAATTCATTTCTTACAACATTTAGCACAACAGAGCACTGCTGAAAATTAAGTGATGTGTAAACACCGTAGTCGGGGCGGGCACCCAGCCCTGTACCCCTAACATTCCCTCGCTCCAGCTGAAGGGCTCTGCGGGACACAAATCAGCCTGATTGCCAGTTTTACACTCAGCATCAGTTTGACCTATTTCTGGGCCTGTTCAACGCACCGCGACACATTTTCACTATTTCTCCAAGGTGACTGACTCACCTGCTTTCCAGAGAGCAGTTCTTTGTTCGTTGTTAGAATTAAATGCTTTAGCAAATCTGTGAGATTCCAGCAGACAGTCGAGAAGCTTGAAAAGCTGCTGTGATGTTAAAAAACGATACATCCCTTGGTCTTGTGTATCCACGTGGACATCAAAGTCTACTGCGTCCCTCTGTTAAACAAAAAAAGAAGAGATTTCAAGTAAAAAGCCACCATTGCCTTCAGCAGGCTCCCGGGATAACTCAGTTCTATCCTGTTTTCATCTGTACTTGTATATAAACTTAAAATTGTATTAGAAGTTGTATCCCCATCCCAGTGACACCCAGCCCTTTGAACAACACCTCCGCCAATTTCTACTGTGAGCTGCCCCGGCGCAGCAAAACCAATTTAATGCAAGATGTGAAAGATCCCAACAGTCTGCTGGAAGTTCTCCAGCACTTCCAAAATTGAGATGATGTTACAGGAGCTTATGAAATGTTACCCAGTAGAGGAAAAGCTGTTAAAATGAGCGATACCAGTCAGCCCTACTTACTTGTGCTGCTGCTAGATTCTCTGCATCCTCTTTTTTGCTCGTGGCTGGGAAGAACACGATATTGTCGATAGTCTGAATGAGTTCCAGTTGTACAACGCATTTGATCAAAAGAGCAGCAAATAACTTCTGTTCTGGAAACTCTTTATGGGAAAGAAACCCAAAATTGCTCATTAACTGAAGAAGTGCAAGGTTTTGTTCTTTTTGGGGGTAACTGAAGTATAGCTTAACTTCAAACACATTCCTAAACCAAACCTGGAAGCCACGCATTGGCGTGACTCTTCTAAAACCAGGACTGATCACCACAGTAAAGAGTGGCAGGTTTTAAAAAGCTATTGCCTAACTTTAAAGTCACCTGCCATATGCTGGAGAAATATTCACTGCTACCTAAAAATCACCAACACGAGTGACCTTGCTGTTAGCACCAGTGCAATGGCAAGAACCAGGGGCTGAGAGCATCTGGAGGCAGAGGAGGCTCAGGACAACGCCGGCGTCACCGACGCTCGTTTGGACTTGTGGCGAGTAGTAAAACCCCCAGACATGAGCACTTTAAGCAGCAACACGTAACCCTGCACAAGTACCTGAAGGGTTTGATGTGCTGTCTTCAAATCACTGTAAATACGCTTTTTTCCCCCAGCTGTTGCTTCTGTTGCATTCTGAACAGAAAGAACTTTGCTCTTAAGGAGACAAAATTACTGATTGCCAGAGCATTATAAGGAGAGAACTATTTTAATATTTTGCTTTGAGTAAGAAGCCTGAAAGTAGCAGCGGAACTCGAGACTTTTAAAGCACAGGTCAAAAAAGTGTGGACGCACGAGTCCAACAGAATTCTGTCACACTACATGAAGAAAAAAATGTAACCAATGTAATCTTGTTTTCCTTGTGTTTCTAGTGTTATAGTTGGGGTTGTAACTAAAGATTTCAAACACCTGCTCAATGCTATCCCTAACAGATATAAAATGCCAAATCACGACAGAACACGCACTTGCTGTTGGCCTGGTTTTACTCATGTCTTCACCTACTGTGGCCCCTGGGCTGGGCTGATATGGACGTCCATCTGAAGATCGAGGCTGAATGGAATCGTGAATATCTACTGACTTCTGTGAGATTGTGTCCTGGAAAGAAAGGAGAAAAAAAAATAAATCATAATTAACTTCCAGACAACTTCTGCAAGCTAATCGTCACTAGCGCTGCGCTCTTCAGAGCTTAAGCTGTTTCAACACCGCACTGTTCTGTTCACTTCAGTCATATTGGATGCTTGCATTGGAGAAAGGTGCACTAAAAGATGACCTACTAAGAAAGAGCTGAAATTTTGACAATTGTTATCAAATGCTTCATTACGTATAAAGCACTTCATGCAGCAGTCTTGGGAGAATGTCCAAGAGCTAAGCTAACTCTCCTCAGTAGTGAAGTAGCTACTTGTAAACAAACCCAAATTTTACATCGCTTTATTCAGTTGCTGCTAAGAACTCTGATGATTTTCTATTTTAAACACTGATGTTTAACTTCTTATGACCGGAGAAAATCTGAAGGAAAAAGACGTCAATCTAACTGGCAATCCTTCCACCTCCAGCACCTTCTCATCGGGCCAATATAACAAAGAGAATATGGAGCAAAATGAAACGAAACACATGTCCCAAACCAGAAAACAACTCAAACTCTGAATACAGAATTACAGAGACCTACCAGACACAAGACGTTACTTAAAACACAGAGAGAATGACCTACAGCCAGCTTCTGGAGCCAGCCTGGCTGCGAACAAAGACACACTTCTCGTCCTCAATTAACTCCTTGATATTTTTAAGCATAAATAGCACTTCATCTGGAAAAAACTTTTTCAAGTAAATCAAATTTGGTTTAAACTAAGTAGACTTTTATTCCACATCACAACACACTTGTACCAAACTCTTGCAAGCTTACCAGTTTTTCTTTTGCATCAGAGGGAGACCCAGAGCCAAACTCCCCACCGACCGGTCGCCACGTCAGCAGCCTTGAAAAGACAAGAACAGTACCAAACGTAGTCAGCTTGAAATACAAATCAGAACTGATATTTTACAAAGTCCACTTGTTTTTTTGTTTTAATTTAACGGAAGCCAAGCATGAAAAGAGGCAGAGATAGATACTTCTGTAAGCTAATAAACTAGTCTCAGTTTTAAGAATATATTTTATTCTTTCACCTGTACTGAACAATTTAACTGCTTTTTTAACTTCAGTGTTTCTACCAACTGCCTTGCACAGACAACTGCATTACGTGGAGGCAGATTTATCTTTGTCAGCAATGCTGAATCTGGCTTTAGGCAGCGCTCTAGTGCCATTGGTGGCCTAAATATTGGCCCTACATAGAAAGACCTGTATCAGCATTAACAGTATTTATAAATGGAACAGCTGTCTTACGCATGAGGGATTGTAGTTTTGAAAATGTCCAGCATGCAAGTGCAAGTTTTATCCCAGATTTCTAGGGTAAACTTTTCACCATTTAGGATGACAACATTCTCCAAACAGTTTGTACCAGACCGTGCCAGTTGTTCATTGTCTGGAAAAGACAAACAGTGTGTTTGTTCATTCACACTCAACACAGTAAAATGTTCACGTTGTTACACACAGTTCGGTACAGTCCTACCTTGCTGCACACACCAGTACAGCTGTGCAAATATATCGTCCAGGAGAACATCACTAAGTACTTCTAAATACTGCGTGAATACGTCACATATTGCATAAAGTGCATGGTTGCAAGTAGTTGTCATCCACTCGGCTTTCTAGGAGGGGGAAACAGGGAAGTTAGAGCTTTAATTAAGGTGAAAGTTCTAGGATGTCCACCCCTGCAGCAGATGGATATATATGCGTTCGCTCCGTTGGGACTGCCCTCCAGTAACATGCAATTCCTTTCTGTACCTTAGAACCCCCAAAATCTGGAGCCTCAACTTCTGCTTTGCTCAAATAACTAACAGAAACAGACTTAAATAACTAACAGAAACAGACCAACAACTGTTCTTGGAGAGCAGACTGCAGGACTGACAAGTGTCTACCATCGTGAGGTCCTGAGAACAACATTAAACTTGGTGTCTAACTCTACCCTAGTTTAATAGTTTAACACCAAGCTAACTTTTCTGGGTTCATTCTAAAAGTTTTTCAGGGAGTACAAATTTAGAAAGTGAGACCTGTCCTTCTACAAGTAGTCAAACAGACCCTCTCAAACAGCTGACAGTTTTGATCAGGCTGGTAATATTGGCAGTTTACACATAATCTGCATTAGCCAGCCCGTTTCTGTTTCGCTTCCTTGTCAGGACAGTCCCTGGTCCTGCTGTAGCAGGTCAAAACCTGTTTGGCTGGTCAAACAGCTGCAGTGAAAGCACAGTGCTCATCTGGGCTATTTTTGTTTTGCGGGTTTATTTCTCTAGTCCTCAAAAGTTTTCCAACTAGCAGAATTTATTTCTTCGAATTGTGACTTCGCTGCTGATTAGAAGCCTCGCTCCCTTGAGCACTCTGCCATGAAGTGATGTGTGTCTCCAACTCCAGCCATCAGGATGTGTAAAAGCTGCAGTTCTTACCCCAGATACTTTGCATTTTATGGTGTTCTTCCATGGTTTGTAAACTACTAGACGTTTTACACCCATGGGTTAAAAAAGGCTAAGGAAAGTGACAATACCTCCAACAGAATGCTAAGAAAGCAAAAGAAGGCTACTGGAAGCACAGGTGAACCACGCAAGCATGGAGCTTTAACTCACATTCCCGCCTAAGACCTTGAATTCCTTACTGCTCAGGTTTTCTACTGTAACTCTAGATCTCACGTAAACGATCTCCCCCCTTTTTTCACCTCAGTCTGCTGTTCTGGCAGTTTCATGTTGTCAAATATCCTGAAGACAATCCGAAACAAGTCTTGCCACCAGTGTTTTTCGTAAGTATGGCCGTACGTCTTCATTATTTCAAACATTACTGTCAGGCCCCTGAAATGAAGAAGCGAAGTATTGAGTTACAAACCAAAAAGACGTGCGCTAAACCAAAGACGTCCAACTGCAACGACAATATCAAATACTGCCAAGAATATCAGACGTTGATCCAGCACTTGTGGGTTGGTCACACTAGTACACTAAGTAGAAAATCAGCTTGTTTAAAAAGCACTTAAAAGTCACAAGCAACAGCCAGAAAGGACTTTCGAGAACTGTGGTAATTTCAAATTAAAATAGCAAAACAACTTCTGCAAAGCAGACCACAAAAATAAAGGAACGGGTGTTTCCAGGTCTCTTCTCCAAGGAAGAAGCGACAGGACAATCTGAACGCTGAACTTGAAGGAAATACAGCACTCACCTGTTGAACATAATGCAATCACAGCCACGTAACTTCATTATTTAGTACAACGGAAGGTAAACATTTCATAAGTAATGAACACAGACTTAATTTCTACATGCCAGCACCTACTTAAAAGGTGTTTTTAAACACCTACTATGCCATTTTACCGCAGTCACGTTTACTAAGGGAGTTGTTTCTATTTTACAAGTGTAAAATAAGCCTTTTAAAGTGTGAATTACAAATACTGATTGTTACCTGGTTCTTACATCTAATTTGCATCTATTGATGATACAGGACAACTCAAACAGAATTGGGAACCATCCTCGCACCCACACTCTGTCTTCGGGAGCTACATTCATATCATCACTCGTGTATTCCTTGAACGCCTTCAGAAGAAAACACAGGGTTATACAGAGCCCTAAGAGTTAGATTCTTCAAATAAAACACAATTTGGAGCATAAATAACAATTTCTTGTTCTCTTTATAAAAAGCCAGCACTGAAAGTGAGGATCTACCACAACATTTTGAGGCTATCAAGCAGTTTGCTTATGCTGTTACCCATTCACATGGTATGCTGATCCCCAGCAGCAATCAGGAACGCGAGCCACCGCTGGAACGGGGCGGGTGGGGAATATAAGGAGAAAAACCAAACAGAAATTTCTGATACTTTCAAAGCCTGCGCAATTTCATAGTCCTGTTGCTTCCAAATAAAGTCCACTTCTCATTAATCTCTGAACCTCGAAGGGAAGCCAACAGGGTCAGCGCGAGTCCTGCTTTTCCTGTACGAAGGCGCCGCTGAAGGAAGCGCCTCTCGGGAGGTTAGCAGTGACTGTACCTGAGGTCTATCAGACACGTATTTTGCACAGTGGCGAATGAGGCGGATCGCTTCCATACTGGTGTCGGGAAATGCTGCATTGCAGGCAAATTCAGACAAGCACTTCACTGCATCCTGGAAAGAATCTATGGTTGCTGGGAAGTGTTTTTCAAACACAAGTGCTAGGAGAAAAGTGTGAACAGAAGAGGAAAAAAAAGACCAAAAAACAAGTGTCATGCTATTAAGTGTAATATGAACTGATTTTAAGTCATGAGACACTGGTTTACTGATTGGTGCTGTTAAATGCTCAAGTAGTAATAAAAATGAACACTCATCCTGCGCACCCACCCCCCCCCCCACCACA
>JAAGNO010002578.1:26473-66504 GCA_033439905.1 Ceryle rudis
AAAAATTTTCTTATACGCCAGAAACCACTGTTTAATTGTTGGTCCTTTCTAACTCCCAACTAAAAAAAAAAATAAACCCCCCCCCCCCCCCCCCCCCCCCCAATCAGCCAGAGGGCATTCTATTTTGACAGTAAGTGTCTAAAATAAATCAAGGCAGTATCTAGTCTAAAATAGGGAAATTTAGCAGTCCAGAACAGAGCAATAGGCTACTGCTCAACACTAGTCTGTGTGACCGGAGCTGCAGAGGGCTACAGAAAGCACAGGCTTACAGCTACAAAAGGATTTTCCTTGGCAATATGGTTCTGTTGCGTTCATTTTAAATAGTCACTTTTGAGGGAAAAAACCTCAACATTCTTTGTCAATGTTGGAAAAGTTTTAGGAACTTGTGGAGGTTGAGACAGAATAAAGAGATCCCGCACGGCACTTAAAGCCTGAGATCTAGAATAGAATGGGAAAAATAATAATAATAAAAAATATCATAGTACCACCATAGTAGAAACAAAGCTTCAGCCTCTGGGGCCCGATACACTTCCCTGATGCGGGAATGCCACCGATACTCACTGACAATGTGTCCTGTGGTCTGGAATGCAAGTTCCACGATACTTTCATCCTGATCCGAGGCTGCCAGATGAAAGACTGAAAAAATGTTCTTCCAGCCAGAACGAATGTTGGCAGCCTGGGAATTGACCATCTGCGCAATGCACCGTACGACCATGTCTCGAATAGTAGGAGACCTAAAGTAAGACAATAAAAAATAATGGCCTAAACAAAATTACATAATCAATTAGAATAGTATAATTCTCCAGCAACTGATTCTGCAAAGCAATTTGAAACACCAGGTGCAGAAGTTGGTGCTTATGATCCCAGGCAATTCAGTTAATCGTATGTTCTTACCTGTTTCTCTTCATGATATGTTCGAATGGTCTTAGGAAGTCTTTCTGGAATCGGAAATTAGCAAGTTCTCCTTTTTCTAAGAACTTCATTGATAATTGCCTTAAGGAATCTACTGCAAAAATAGCTACATCTTCATTGGGATTGCAGCCAACCTGGTGAGGTAGAGCAGAAATGCACAGTAAGCTTGCAGCAGAATTCTTCCGGATTCGGCCCAAGCTGCCTTTACTTTTTGTAAAGGAGAAGTGAGCAGCACCGGAAAATTAACGAAATTAAACACTAGCCACACTGTTAATGCAAATCAATAATCCCTAATCAATTCCAGCTATTTTCTACAGTCTATATTCAAGCATTTAGAACTTTCTAAAATTAAGCAAGTTGTCCAGAAGGACTTCAACAAGCTGTACTGAAAATGCATGTCAAACAGTCACCTGATACACAGCCAATTTAGACTCGAAAGGAAAGCAACCTCTAATCCCAAGCTGCATAGAACACCCCTAGAAATCGGAACGCATCACTGGAGGCAGCCTGTTCTAGATCCAGGCCATGATAAATAACTTCATGTCCTGCTTTTTTGTTTATTATGTTGTGTACCTCTGCCTTGTGTACTCGCACAGAAGGACAGAAGAAGCAGCAGAATTCAGATGAGCACAAGCTTTTCCAACAACTCTGACTTTATTTGCATTCATAATTCAAGGGATATGCAGTGTACCGGGGATACCTTATTAAAATGATCTCCAATGACTTCCCAGATTCGAGACCACTGCAGCCTTATCCGGCCCATGTTGTAGTAAGAAATCTCTACTATCTTCTGCAGACTGAACATTCGCGGGTGGGTGGCAGACAGCAGCTCATCCATGGACACCGCACAAAGCCAGCGGACGAAATCCACTGTGAAATGACCGCAGATTTTAATGCAATATTTGTACAAGGTTTGAGACAAAGCTGCTTTGTCGTTCACAGGGGAGGGGCAGAAAGATAAAACCTACCAATAGCATTTCCATCCAGCCTTGTAGATCCCGTAAATATTCTATAAAGTACAGGTAAAGACAGCGTTACAATTTCTGAAAAAGCATGTATTCAAGATTAAAAAAGAGAAAAAGAAAAAAATGTAACCACCGCCCACTTGTATTTATTAAAAAAACCAGTTACTAATCTTGGAAGAATACTGAGCTTTGAAAATAAAATGAGAAATATTGTCGTGATTGCTAGCATTTGAAAATAACTCCCAAAAGCACGTGTGGAGACTGGGAGGTGAGCAGCGTTTCTGACACCAGCTGCTCATCGACAGCGACCGATGAATAGTGGCAGTCGTTCAGAAATCCTTCAGCACTGCTCCAAATACAGAAGTCAAACTCGCCCAGAGTGCACAATTCCTATTTCCCATGACAAATGGATACATGAAACTCTTCCCGTTATGAGGTGGGGAGAAATACTGCAAACCTAAAGAGCTATTATGTGTTTGACATTAAGCCTCCAGACCGCTTGATGTGATTTTACTGCAAGGCAGCTTCCTCTGGACCAACATGGACCTGGCTGCCTATACTCAATCACAGAAAGGCTTCCGAGCCTTCAGAACGACTCCGCTCTGACTGTCAGCTTTGACAGCCATTAAGAAAATGGTGTTTTCTGATTCACGTGCTGGGAGAGCAACATCCATTAACACTCCAGTCTGATCAGTACTTCAGGATGTAAGAAGGGAAAGTCTATGGGACGTATTATTCCTGATGAAATCCAGTTGTGGTGAATATGATTCACAGAAAGGAGGACTGGAGTAATAATTCTGCAATTTCAGACACCATCTACATAACCTAAAGCAAAGCAGGGAGTCAGTAGTTACATTTAGGAGGAGAAGGGTCTGTCAGTAATGCTCCCTGTACTAAGGCAGAATGAGATTTGCTATATATAGTAAGATACAGCAAAGCACGACCCACCGGACAGTACAGCAGTCGTCATTCTGCAACCCCCCTGAAAACATTTTCTGTCGGTAAAAAGGCTTCTTGCCTGATCTTTGTTCTGTTCCTTCTTGCAAAAATACCTCTCCTCCATAGAAAAGGAAGAAACCCACTAAAACAAAAAGTACTTTAATATGGTAATATTTATGTAGTTCTTTTCCAAATTGGGGTAAACTAATAATGTCCTGTTATTAACACAGGGTATTCAAGTATTGCTTAAAAAGCTTGAGGTGGCAACAGCAAATTTCATACGATACCTGTCTACAGCAACAACGACACTTTGGGAGCTGGTTTCACCAATGGATTCCTGGATACTTGCTATCTGCTTCCAATCCACGTTTCCACCAACTACAGTGAACAACATTTGAAAACAAGTAAGAGGTAACACAGAAAGGGCTGGCAAGGAAGAAGAGAAGCTGTGCCACTACCAGTGTAATTAAATAGATTTTTAATTCACAGAAAAAGAGAAGCATGTTATTAATTTCCCTTGTATGAGCTGAGCATCTTTGGGAACAGATCCACAGTTGCAAAGGATACTTTATGGTGATCACAGAAAGAAAATTAAAGAATCTGCAACACGGGTTTTGTGGAGAAGAGTGAAAAAAATGAAACAGTTGAGAAAATGACTGTGCTCTGACAGCCCCTAAGTGTATGGAAGCCAAATTCCTTTGAGTTTGGCATTCTCCTGTAAGACTGAAGTGATAATACTAAAAAATAAAAGGTTACGTTTCCATACGTGCACTGTAACAAGCATTCCAGAAATTCAATTCAGAAACATTTTATGATTTGGGCACAGACAATTTTCCTCAGAAATATAGTTGACAGAGGGGAAAAAAAATGTTTATGAGCTGGATCTACTCCACTGACTAGGAATAGTAATTGATTTAGAGACACCTGACTACACTTCACATTCCTGAGCTGTTAGGACTTAACATTTTTAAAGGCCAGTCACTCCAGCACAGACACAGGGCCAGCTATTTTGGAAACAGCAGAGCTGGACGGGTGATCAGGGAACCCTAAACTGGAGAATGTGCATTAGGAGGGCAGGGAAGAACCTCAGACTATGAGATGTTGGCAGACACATTAATTTCCAGGCATAAGGTTTCCCTTCAGCGGCTCTTGGCAAGATGAGGGGAGTACACAGGGGCAGGCCAAGGGAGAGCACAACAGAAAGAAAAGGACTGACTGCAGAGTGACAAAAACCATCTGAGTCAGGCATTAGGGCTAGCTGAGGGCCAAGGGCAGGGGAACCAGTAAAATAATCATTACTCCTCAAAAAAACCCCACTTTACATGGAGAATTGAGGGAACACAAAGCTTTTGCTAGGCTGCGGATGAAGTTCTCCAACAGGCAGGAGACACTGAGCACGGTACTAAAATTGAAACTTTCTAATGGTCGAATGAAGTTACACGTACTTCCTTGATGCTTCCAGTTTCCTACAGATACCCTGTACCTGTAGATCTTTAACTCTGTTCCCATAAAAAAACCAAAAAAACTTGATCTCATTTATGGAGTACGTTTTGGCTCCCAGGCCAACCTAAAAAAGGCACTTACAAAGTACCAAAGTAGCCAAAAGAGGAGGAAACAGAATTTCAGAATTTAAGCTGAACTCATCTCCCACTTGGGTTGAATACTGTGGTATTTCCTGCGAAGTTTCCTAACAGGCTGCCAAACCTTCACACACCAACTTGCCGGTTTGGTAAAATCCTTGGTGTGCGAGCGCTGTAAAATTATTCAATCTGGTCTCACCAGCAGCAATCCGCTCTTATTTCGTCAGCTCTGTTTTAGTGGAAGTGAGGAATGCAGCGTTTTGTTCCATTTCCCACTCTCCCACCCTAACAATAACGCTGGACAGAGCAAACCAAACATTGCAGAAATAGGAATAGGTCTATTCAAAGCCTAAGGCTGTTGTGCAAGGACCGCTTCACAGTCTTGTCTCCGAACCTCACAGTCGACGACGACAACAAAGGACAAACACGAATATCTGCCTGAACAAAGCCCATTAAGTGAAATACTTTGTATCTGCATTACTTACCCAGTCCCAGCCCCACAAACTCATCGGGTGCCTGATCTTTTGTTCCAGTAAAAGAACCTTCCCTGCCACGCACTGTCCCTGAGATGTAGCGAGGTTTGACTCCAGTTCCTATTAACTGTGCCAGTTCAAGCTGACTGATGCATTTCAGAATCTATTCCAGAGAATAAAGAAGTTGTTTATCAACAAAAAGCAGTTTGAAATAGAAAGTAAATAAATAAACAGAAATTTTTAGGCAGATCTTTAGAAGAAAAGAACTCTAAACACTCAAGGTCAGACAAGTATTTTTCTTCTGTCTCAAATGAGTGTTAATTTAAATACTATTAGTCTCTCAATTTTATTCCTCACTTGGATGCGTTTTGCTACTTTAATCGGCTGCATAATGTGCAGCATAATGTACGTACAAAAATATATACTTGGCACTTATCTAAACCCCCCTGTATTTCTGCACAAACAAGCAAACTACTGTGTTCAAAATCCGTACACGCGCTTTCTTGCAGTTTAAGTACAAATGACTCTTGTACCTCATGCCAGGAATTTCCTAAATAGTTTCCATCTGTATGAGCCACCGTGATGAGAGTTTTAATTGTGTCAATATTCTTCTGCTTCATTTCAGTAATACCAGAACTCACTGTAAGTAACGTAAATCTTGCCAACGCTTGGACGTAGGCATCTCTTTCAAGCTACATACGAGAGAAAAAGAATATTACAATTGTCTTTCAAGTATTTTCTCTGGTTTTTGTTCTTAGTACAATCTGTGTGATTTCGGCAGCTACAACGTTTACCTTTCTCTTCCTAGAATGGAATTTCTACATAGTGAAAGCATCTCGGGTTCTTCTGTAGTGGGCTGTGGGATAAAATCAGGCTCCTCTATTAAATATAATGTCTGAGAGTGCAGCAGACAGAGGTGCTTGATAGGTTTCTGGGTTTGAGCTTTGTGGGGAAAGAGGATGCTGCTTCAGAAGTGTGGCTCCTTAGCTACGCTTTTAATATTCCTGTAGCACACCTGCTGCCTTGCTCACATTCTCTCGAGTTGTAGGAATTTTTTTGGCAACAGAACCTAAATAGTATATCTAAAAGGCATGTGCAAGGGGAGAGGGGAGCAAAGCATTCGTGAGTGGCTTTTACTTAGTCTTACAGCGTTGCTGGGTTTTTTTGAGTGTTCTGAGGTTTTTAAGAAGGTTTTCAATGTCCACATGAAATAACGTTTGCATCCTTGTAGGGAATTTTGCTTGCCCCTTTCTTCAGCTATCCCTACGACGGGCTTATGGCAGACCAGTACTCCATTCATTAATCAGTAGTCTACAAAAACATAATACTGCACTCACTGCTGATGATTTTTAAAAAATAGAAAAAATTAAAAAGGGGTGGGGGGAAGTGCCCAAGTTAATCAGAATTACCCTCTGGAGCCAGAGGGTCTGGAATTCTTGGCATTGGGCTTAATGCAAGATACGCTCGTGCATTACATCAGGAATGACATTTCCAGGGCCACAGTGGTTAAGATGGTATCCAATTATAGAAGTCTCAGATTAGTATAATCTCTCTGGAGTCGAGAACAGTATTTCAAGCAGACACATTATTTAACTTATGAAACAGGATAGAAACACTTATGAAATGGCACAACAAAGCTAACCAGCTTTGTAACAAAGCTAGAAAGCACTTGGACATAAAAGTAAATCAACTCATAGGACAACAAAAATTCAGTATATATGCCCAGCAGCACTTAATGACAAAACACCGGGAAAAATAAAAGTCACTTTATTTAAAACCCTTCCAGTCAAATATCAGATGAAGTAGCGCCTGCAGAAGCAGGCAGCCTCCAGAAGCTGCATGGCATGGCTTCAGCAACAAGGACTCCTAGAGCCCAACTAACATTTTGATAGTACATAAATCAAAGTATTGTCTCAGTCTTAATTTTTGTACCTGAATGTTGAAAATGCAAGCAATCCTGATTGCACATCGTATACCCTCCAAACAAAGAGAGGCAACCTCCGTGTCGTCGCAGTCCTGGAGACCCACACTGAAGGCAGCTAGGAAAGGTGTCCATGCCAGCTGGAACGTATGCAGAATCACAGTTATGTCAGCAGCTGTTAGTACTTGAAGGGAAGGTTATAGTTTCAACACCCTGCTGAAGTGTAAATTCCACCCTTACATCATTAACCTCGAGGTTGCCTTTTGCCAAAGATGAACAATTTCTTCCCAACAACACAAGGGTCGTCCAGGGCTGTCCCAGGCTGCCCAGGGCAGGGGTGGAGTCCCCGTGATCCCTGGGGGGGTTTCCAAGCCCCCCGTGGAGCTGTGGTGCTGAGGGACAGGGGTCAGTGGTGCCCTGGCGGTGCTGGGGGAGTGGGTGGACTCAGTGACCCTAAGGGTCTTTTCCAGCCTACACGATTCCATGATTCTATGACTCATGAGCTTGGGCCTGGAGCTCAATCTGGCCTTACAGCGTTACCACTCCAGGAACCGTTTATTGTAACGGCAGTGGTTTGAGACTTCACCTCCCTGGAGCAGCTCTCAAAGGGGTCATAACAAGGACCACTACTTGCAGAAGGGCAGGAAGTTTTTAACTAGTCTTTATGCTTTCATCCCCTCAACATACTCTCCTCGTAACTCCTCCATTCTATCAAGACGCTGCTCCTATCGGCAGGGAGTAAATGAAACTGGACTAGAAGGCTCAAAGACTCTTTCTGTAGCAAGTTAAATAACTTACAAAACGTTCCAAAGAGGCAGACACAAATCTTTACTATTTTCCACAAATCCTGCCAGTCAGTCAGTATTCTGTATCAAGAAGCTATGTGATATTCTAGGTCAGTATCTAAACGCGTCTCTCACCTTAAACATGGGCCTCACGTGCTCCAGGTGCGTTGCACTAGTAAAAGGAGCCTGAACGTGGCTCACTGCTTCCATCAGAGCTTTTGCAGTTTTAGCCATTTGTTCCATTTCCAAATTATACAGGAGTCTTCTCTGTTTCTCACTGGCAACACCTGTGAACACATTTTTTTTTTTTCCTCTCATTTGTGCATCTTTAACAGCGGTGTCCTCAGGAATATAATAATTTTTTCATTAAGTGTCATACTTAGATGCATTTGTTTATTCTCTTTACATTCTGAAATCATCACGCCAGCAAGATATTTCTTTTACAAATTAAATACATTTTAACTTAAGGAAAACTTATGTATGAAATATAATCTAATTTTAAACCTTTACAGAGTTTTAAGATTTGTACAACAAACTTCTTCTCCATCACCTCAACTGACCACATAAATACCACATTCCTTAAGCTAAATTCAAAGTGAGCAGAAGTTTCATAGCAATCTACCAGCGCAGAAAATAGTAACAAAAGTAAGTGGATATCCTTTTTCTGAGGGAGAACCACCTTAATCACCTTTTCATTTCAGTAATGGAGCCTCATCAAGAAAGTGAAACCCAAGCAGAAAGTAATAATCACCTTCTTTAAAATGACAATAAACCCATTATGCTAACTGAAGGAATACTGAAAATAAGAGGTATTCTTTTCTCCAGATGCAAATTTCCTGTAAGCAATTCGTTCAGAAGGCTAAACTAGGACTTACAAGTACACAAATGTGCCTATGTCGGGTAGAGTCGAGCCTCTTATTGTCCTCTGTAGAAAAGCTAGAATCTGAAGACACGTTCATATTGTGCAAAACACAAGAAAGGTTTTCTGGTATTTCAGAAAGGAAAATAAATGATTTTAAAAGTGCATTAGGGCCACACAAGCCAAGTAATGCAAAATATTTAAGGGTGACAGAGTGGTTACTGCAGGGAAACACGTTTCTCTTACAAATAGAAGGCAGAAGCTACCGTGTGTGTTCTGCACTGCGCCTGACAGCAGCACTGTCACTTCGGCAGGCCTTCAAACGCGTTTCCCCGTGCGGCTGCTCAAGCCACACTTGGAGGAAAGCACTGCAACTACTTACTTTGTTTACTGGATTTTGTGGGTATTGTTAATTCTTTTGTTTCTTTCATTGAAATCTTCTTTCCCGCTATTTCGTTATAGATAGCGGACAAATATTCTTCAGGGAGATCTTTGCTGTCATTGATGCCTCTATTCATTTTAATATACTGTTCTTTTGTCATTTTATTCTTAACCTGAAACCCAGAAAGAAGCTGTTAATATCAAGAGGAGGCGAGTTCAGAGCAGTTACAATGCTGCCTAACAGATGAAAACGGGAGAAAAGTCACCATTAAGGACAAAGACCTGCTGACTCGGAAGACCCAAGTATCCAACCTATCCAAGACTACACTGTCAAACCTACAAAGCAGCACAAGACCACGTGGACACTACAACACTCATAAACATTCAGTAGGAGCCACAGATCAATCAGACAAGTGACCAAAAGATTGTGTTTTAACTCGTCATACAGACCAAGCCATCTACTTTAAACATTATCCCCCAACCTCGTAAGAGTTCAATGCTCTTAAGTGAATGATGGTGGCTGATCACCGCAACTCGGCGTACCAGGCACTGCGGAAGCGAGCTCTATTTATCAAAATAAAGCTGTGTTATTTTTTCAAGCAGACTGAAATCAGGAGCCGCAACACGAACGCAAATCCACACAATTCCTCTTCGACATAGAGCAGGGAAATACCTTACAGCCAAAGTCCGACCAAAGCAACTTCAAAATCTCAACACCTATGAAACTGTTAGTTAAAAGATGCACAATCTTAAGCCACCCTGCTTCTTGCACGCATCCTGGTGTTAAACCGAACATCAAGATTTCACAACTACACTGTGCCAAAGCCTGAAAGTTAGATGTTTTTAGAGATTACACAAATATTTTTCTAGCAACGTACCTGTGGACTGTGAAGATCTGTTGTCAACATGATAATTGAGTAAGCTAAAACGTATGCAGTATCTGCACTAGCAAAAAGAGTTTGCCTGAAGAGGGAAAAGAAGAAAAACAGCAGATTTGACACGTTAGGGGTTTTTTCCTTATTATTCAGCTTTCCAAAGTTCTGAAGGCAATGTATGGCTTACCCTTGGTTACATTCTAAATATCTAGCAGCAAATTTCTCCATTAAGCGATCAATTTTTTGAGCCTCTCCTGGAAGACGAAATCCCTCTAGAAACAAGCGCAGAGCTGAAACAAAATCCTTTCCTGAAAAGTCATGTTGGTCTACATATGCATACATGACTTCTTTGTTAAATTTATCATTGTCTCCCAGGAACTCCCCAACCTGAGTCTAAAATAAGAACAGAAAAGACAAACTAGTGCATTTACACCGGAAAACAGCAAATAAGTACAACAGAGTCATACTGCCCATATGTCTCCCGAGACGAGAAGCCTGTATGCAGGTAACTAAGACGTACTCCCGCTTCTCCTCCTTGCTCTCAAGTATTTTGGCCATATATTCCATCATAATCTTCTCACAAGCTCGCATCTGCCTACTTTCCATTGGTGATTACTACCAATGATTGTTTGCTCTCCGTTGCAATGATTTTTGTAGTTAGGAAACTTACTACAGGAATGAAATGCTCACTAAACTCCAACAGTAGAGTACAGATCTCAGACAGATGCAAGTGGTGCTCCAGTATCAATAGCTGGTACTCAAATACACCCCAGCTGATCGCTGTCAATGCCAACACAGTACAGTGAAAGCCACTGTGCGTTCAGATAAAGCTGCTGGCGTACGTAAACTGAGGTGAGATACTCGTTCCTAAATTCTAACAGTGAAATTTGTGACTTCAACCACAGCTGGAAGCCCAGCCTCCTGGAAGCCCTTCCTTGGGGAGGGGCTCCTAAGCCAGCGGCGCAGATTGCTGTTTCAGAAAGCTGAGTTTTCACAGTACCAATGTGAAATATTCCCAGTCTCCTCAGACATACAGTGCAGGACCCTTCTAAGTCCCGCAACAGCTGCTAGCTGTAAATAAACTCAAAGAACTAGACTAAATAACTTTCCATGGAGAGGCAGCAAAAAATGCTTTTCATGCTGTTGTAGCATGCTATTTTTTAGCTGGCTCTGAAGGACAGTAACTTCTGGCAGCCCCTTGCTGGCATGAAGTACATACAGTTTAAGAAGTTTCTTCCAGCTACACTAGCAACTGCGGACAAGCTTTGAGTCAGCTCAAGGAAGTCCATCCTTCCCTTTACGCTTTGCTGAACTGCAGGATGCACAGACTACACACGGTACAGCTCTAATGCATACTCCAAGTTCCTCGAGCTTACAAATTTTAGAAGAGAAAGAAGCTTCCTTTTCTTCACTGTACAGTAACATTACACACTTCAAAACACTATCACGTGATTTGCAATTAGTATAACAACATCATCATGAGCAAAAACAACCATCAGGAAAAGAGTGTTCTTACTGAATCTAATCTTTCCTCTTGATGCAAGAACTGAGCAATATCTTCAGGGGTAGTGCCAAGCATTCCTTGTTCTTGCAGGTACTGAATCCCCCTCTTTGGTTTCTTATTGAATCTGTACAATCAAGATCAGGATGGAATGAGAGTTAACCCTTTTGCCCCTGCACAAAACCTCAGCAGTTTAAGTAAAAAGATTCAGTGATTTTGGATGAAAATCAATGTATTAAATAATTTTTCCTTTATCAAACTGTGCATTGGATAGGAACAAGCTATTCCCTTCCGTGATCATCTCTGGATGATTTTATGGGTTTTGGTTTTTTTTTTTTTTTCACTGTAAACAGCCTCCTGTTCCTCTTTGCTATGTGACTGCCAGTATGGCAGCCGATCAGCTCCCAGGAAGGAGAGCTAAACACTGCCATTTACTCTGGCACTTATGAAGAAAAAATATTCCACAGAAACAGTAAAGTCTTGGCTTGGAAAGAAACAATTACACTCTGCTGCTCTCTGTTTTAATCTATATGAAACAACCAAGAAATCCATGAGTTGTGTGTTAGAATGGAAATGCACAAAAGAAAAGAGCCAGGTAGCTAAAAGAAATCTGAAACCTGAAAAGACTAAGGCACGTTTGTTCAGGGACTGAGAACTCCACTAGGGAAGAGTTTTCCTTTTGCAAAAAGCGACCTCACTGAGGTGACAAGGCTGAAGTCACACAGACGACTCACGTCAGACTGCACCGAGAAATGATGCTATCTGTTAGTTCTAATGATGACAAGTTAATCAAAGAATTATCAGCTTAAGCATAAAGGTACTTTCATCAGTGATGTGTACGCTAAACCAGATCATATCTAACCGATTGCGAGTTCAATGTTCTTTTAATCCAAATACAAGAATCTTATTTTTAGACAAGCAGGTCTGGAGACAAAAGAACAAACATTCAGAGTACTCATCTTCTAGCTGTGAGGAATTAGGTTAACACAAAACACTGTTGACAGGTTCCAAAGGGGACACCATTCAGCACCATTCACGAGAGTAAGTGCTGTTACATCCAGAGTTTTTTTCCTAACACAAGATGAGTATCTATGAGGAGAAGGAAGAAAAACCCAGGATCTTCATAGCTCCAAAAGAATCCACCCTCCCAGGGGTGATAAAAGGGCACTCACAAGTCAATTCCTTGTTCTATTATCTCCTTTTGTTGCTTTAGGACCTCAAACTGCTCTGGGTTGTCAGTGCCAGACATCTGTGTGCTGTAGCTGCCAATTCCTGACGAAGCAGTAGAATCCAAGGAATTTAGGCTTCCGTATCTGTTAATTGTCTCAGGGTGTTTGGTTTCATTGCTGTCCTGTTCTGCAGGCTTTTCTTGGCCTATATATAGGAAAGGGTTACATACACACAAAATATAAACAGCAGAAAGAAATGGAACTCACAGGTTATCTTCAAATCCTCTCTGAAGGCTTCTAAAACTTACCGGGGTTATCTTCAAGAATCTTGTTTATTTTTAGATAAATATTCTGCTTGTGTTTTGGTTAGGAAAATAACAAAACAAAACAAAAGAAATCACGACAACATGTCAAGGAGGATCCTTTCAGTCCATCCTGAAATTTAAGCCTTAAGTTACAACTATAGTTTGTAGGTACTTGGTACTTGTAAAAAAATACACACCTTAGAAATCCAATTATAGATCTTCTATTTTCAAGTCCAAGGTTACATTTGACCTCAAGTGAGCCACACTTTTCTAAGGTTTTGAACCACAGCGTCTAAAAGTGTTTATGATGAGACGTGCCAAGGAGCTGGTGCTCTCAGTTCACCGACACGGCCATGACAACCACCTCCAAAAAGGTTCTTACTTCACCTACCAACTTTAAGCACTTAATCTGAAAATTCCAGCATAACCTTAGTACTTTTCATCTCAGGTCAGATGGAAACAAGATTAAAACAAGTAATAATTTAGTTACTTCACAGCCTACAGCATTGGAAGCTCTTTTGCTATATATTAATCAATTATAAAAATGCTCTCGTTCAGGTTTCTTCAGTATTAATTTAATCAGTATGAAGTTAGATGAAATTAAGAGAGCTTCAAAGCAAGTTTTGGTATCCTTTTAAAGTTAGAAATACAGAAAATAACAGGATTTAGTCATTTTCAGCACAGCAGCTTCCTAGGAATCCACGCAATTAAGAAAAGACAAGTTGTTCAAGCGACACCAATCCAAACTGACCAAGATTGCTACCAAAGGAAAAGAAAAAACAGTTTATCCTCTCTCTTTTTGTAATGCAAGAGGTTTTACCAATCTGGTCACCTGTAGCATCAATGTACCGGGAAAACGCACTCAACTCCTGCAGCACCCCCCTACTAAGGCCAGAAGAAGCACAAGTTGTGTCTTACCAAGTGTTGTCTGAGAATTGGGATTTACGTATTGATCCTTACTCCACTCCACCATGCACTTCAAGATTGACACTAAGCATTCTAATCCTTTTTTTCTCAAACTCAATTCCTAGAAAGGATTTCAAAAGCAATACATTAGTGGAATGGAGGGTTTAGTCCCAATCTATCATGCCAAGAAACATGAAGCTTCATAGAGTTTGGTGGAATTTTTACCTGAACATTGGACATGCCAAGTTCTTGGCTACCCCTTCCTTGAGCAATCTTTGATAGGTCATTAACCAGCCTTTCAAATATATTTGCTGCGTTTAAATCACAATCATAGTTCACGTAGATGTCCACTACGCTCTGGGCATCTATGAACAAAGTGACATTGTTAAACTCGGAACAAAAACTGTATCACGGAATCCCTGTGTAGTGGGGGTTGGAAGGGACCTCTAGAGATCATCTGGTCCAACTCCCCTGCTGAAGCAGGGACATCCAGAGCAGGGTGCTCAGGATCATGTCCAGGCAGGTTTGGAATCTCTCCGGAGAAGGAGACTCCACAATGAAATCATTTAATGAAAGGCAAGTACAGTTTTGTTCTTTAGCGTAAAAATGTAAAAACTAGAACCAAATGGTCCTTAATACCTGCACATATCCTTGTCAGCGTTTGTATAACCATCCATTTATGATCAAATGAGCTAGTCGAAGTTTCCAAGATATACAGGAAAATTTCTTTGAAGAAAACCTAACAAATGTTCCAGGAAGAGGGAGATACAACAAAATAAAATCTATTACAAAGATAGTCACTAACTTTGATGGCAAATATTCTGAGATAATTCTGAAAGTAGCACTTTAGAGGTGCAGGAGACAAGGAATAAAAAAAACCACAAAAAAACCCCAAAACGCGGGAGGATATACAACCTTCAAATTAGGAATGCGAATTATTACTTATGTACTTCTGGAGCTTTGTCCAGCTGAAAATTTGGTTTATATTCTGATCACTCAAAACTAGAAGATGTGAAGACCCGAGGGACAATTTAGGCTAACGAAGAAGTGCAAGCTGCTGTTGAGAGTTCATCTGGGATGTTGAAGGGAGAGGTGTTACCTCACCACAGAAGATTTTCTCTAGGAGATGATGATTTTATGGCACAAGCATAACAAAGCGCCACTTGGGCCAATTTAAAGTATCGGGCCTTCATCGGAAGGGAACTACCCTGACACAAGATAACCACTCGATGGCATTAGATTCTTGGAGGAGGGGTCAGGCACAGCACTTCATTTAATATTAGATATTCCCGTATAGCACCAGATTAGAGTTTTATGCTATTAGCCAGGTAGAGAAAAGCATAAAGCTAATTCTGCTTTAAGTCACACGTCTGGGGAAAACCAGCAACACTGCTTTTTAAACAACTTTGATGGTAAGCTATTTCCTCAAGCAAAAACACTAACAATATTTCCATTTTATCGGCCTCTTTAGGGAAAAAGAGGCCCGCAGTACAATCTCAGTTATTAGCCTCAACAAGGAAAACAGCCCTACAAAACCTAAGTTCAACGCAGCAGATTAAACATTTTCAAGCCCTTAAATATACTCAAGAGTACTGGGCTGATTTTAGCCATAACTTTATGTAATCCAGAGGAAGACATAAAATTTTAATAAAGGTCATGCTATGAGGGTTCCTTAGTTACATATTTGCTGCTTTCTGATTTTTTAATATATATTTTAGAACTCTGTGCTTCCGAGACAGAGCTGACTTCTTGCTTCTGCTGTCGGCTTTGGTCAAACATACCTTAGAATGAACAGCTTCTCAAAACCAAAATGATTGTTTACATTTCAGATCTTTAAAAATGCTATCACTATGCTACCTATTGCAATTCACGTCACTGAGCTGAGACTTTATTCCTAGCACATCGGAAAAGAAAAAGAGAAAAAAGCTAATTATTAGTTTGGTCAACTGAAAATAAGGCTTTTAAGATGCTTATTCACAGCTATGAAAGGGTGGTAACGCTAAGTACAGCTAAATGACACCCCAAAATCTAGGATTCTATTTGCTGCAAACATATTCATTGACCCATTTAGATACATGGCTACAATTAAAGTCCCAGTCGAGGTATTTTAACTGTCAGAGGGTAGTGTGAGCTGAATATTTAAGTCAAAGGAAAAAAGGAGGGTCACTTTCAACAGAATCTGAAGCTATTATTTTCAAACATGCCCAAAATTTCTTACACAGATGAAGAATGCAGCCTCAATCCCAAAATATAGATTTTGCATATTATAAATCAGAGCATATGGCTCTTCTTACAGCTCCAAGACACAAACTGAATGTGAAGTTATCTACTTGTCTACCCACATCTTCAGAATAACCTTTGGGAGCAGTAGCTGAAAGAAGAGAAATTCTTAGCTCACAACCAGGAAAAAGAATAGGTTTCTAGAAACTGCTGTCGCCAATACTTTGTAATAGACGGATACTTTGGCAGCATCGAGCTTTTGGCTTTCATCTTTGTGAGGAGGAAATGCAGCCCCGCTGTGCGGCGATGGTCCTAACTCAGCATATTCTAGAAGCTGCCACAATAGAGTATCCTACATCCAGTTTTCCTCAGCAATGTCACAATTTTCTGTCTGGAATTTGAGGAAAGGATGGCAGCGATGGAAGCTCATCAAATTTCTGTCAGGGAAGCCGGATTGCAAAGCATTTCCCACCTACACGCGGACTCGTAAGCTCTGCGAGCACTTGGCGAGTCCAGCACTTTCTGGGGAGCAGGTTGTGTGACAGAAGAGCAGCTCGGCCCAGTCTGGCTCATGTGCCGAATGCTGCACATGTGCTACAGTCTTGCTGAGCACACACAGTTTGTCTCGTTTCTATCTGAGCTACGCTTAAGGAAATACTGGAAAATCTATTGTTCCTTCCCCCAGAAGGCACAAAATAATGTGACGAGTGATCAGAACACAATACCTTGCTGACATGGTACGGGCAGGATGGGGCTCTTTGCAAGTCTTACGCGAGAGCTGAGATTCACAAAGGAAAAGACATTTATCTAAGCAAGACCAAGCTGACCACAAATATAAAGAAGCCTTCGCTTAACACCCTCCCTGCCCCTTAAATGAGAAAGTCACGTAACGTACCTCGATCTGCATCTTTAGATGAGTCTTGAAGTTTGAGAGGAGGGTAAGAAATATGGAAAGTGAGAGTTCAAAAACTTCTGGAACTGATGAGACTCCATTTTTTGACAGTGCAACACAAAGGTACTGCTTAATAGCATTAATAAACATCTCGTTTGTCCTGAAGACAGGGCCTGCATTTTGCAGAATGGACAGGAGCAACTGCAGGGACAGAATCTTTGATCGCAGTTCGTGAGATCTGGAATAAAGCAATGCAGAGCATCTGCTAAGTCCAAGTCATTAAAAATCAAACATTCTCTCAAAGACACTACACACCACACCGATGCCACTGTATGGGGAACGTCCATGAAGTAAATTCAAGTTTGACACAAACTGGTATAGAAAGAGTTGTTAAAGATGTTGATCTTCTCTGCTGAAGTGGTCTCTTTCACACAAGAAGGTGGGCAAGAGTAACCTTTTCTAGTTGCTGTTTCTGTCCATTACTACCAAGTCACTCTCTCTTCTGGGGCACTGCAAACAGCACCAACAGCAGGCGATGCTGCCCTTCTTAGCCAGAGGAGGAAGGGAGCAACCTTTCCTTTTAATGGATTTTTGGAAGTTCCCATCTAAAATACCCAGCCCATCTCAAAACACTGATGACTAAAAAGTTCCTCTTCCTCCTCTACTTCCACCAGCATGGAAAGAGAGTTGAAGGACCATAAAGACACCAGCTGTACTGCCTGACCTACTTCTCCCGACACTGAAATCTCTCTTCTCAAACACAGGATTTTATACTGTTTATCAGTCACTGGCCCCATCCCACTTCCAGGGCAGCTAAGATACATAACATGCCTATTTTAAGCACAGCAATAGCAAAGTCAGGCAACTGCAGTGTTGTCAAGTGCTCCACGGTAACATCACGCTTCTTACTGACTGAAGTAAGCTATAATTCATGTCAGAACAGTGCTACTATTTATGCTTTAAACAAAAAAACAGCCAAAACCCAACCAACAGCAAAAACCCCAAACCCCAAACGTCAAAAAGGGTAAAGGAAATCTACATCTATGAAAATACAATGCAACTTAAATAGTATTCTGGTGAAAGCCTTCTCTCCTCAGGCTCCCGAGGAGCCCTCCCACCTCTGACCACCTCAAAGAAGATGACAGGTCTTCTGAAGAGCAGGTGTAGACATAAATGGCTTCACCAACAAGACAGTCCACAGCTTTCATTGAACAACCACCCACTGACTGGTGACAGTTATGAAACAGAGGGAACAACAACAGGAATTTTTCCTACGGTACAGCCCAGACACGGTAAGGAGCGCTTCAAGTCAACAAATGTGGCAGAACAGCTCTCTGTAGAAGTTCCTCAAGAAAACGCCTGGCTCTGGACACAGCTGCATGAAACCCAACACAAGATTCTCTTTCAGAGTCTTGATTTTTGCATCACGTTGTACCAAGTGTGCAGGCAGCACATGACCAGACCGTACTTTGCTATGAAACGTAAGAATTTAAATATGAAGAGGATTTCAATCATAAATAAGATATGAAATACTGCCTACTTCCAGCAAATGCCAGCTGATGACTGAAGTCCCAACTTGCTGGCCTTACCAGTTCTGTATGATGTGTAAAGCCCATTTAATTTAAAACAAGTTTAAGGACTAAAAATTGAACCTTCAAGACATTTCTCCCTCATCTTATTTTATTCCAGGGAAAAAGGAGATGAAGACATTAAGCAGGTTCCCAGGAAGCATAACCTCCATCTCAACTCCCAGCCTTGAGATTTTAAGCTAAAGCTCCGTGCCCAGTTACCTAAAATTTAAAAATACTTTCATTAAAGACTTCATAGCTAATATCACTGTAAAGATGATTTTTAAAGCAGCAAAGAAGATTTTTTTTTTCAATGCTGTAGAAATCCTACGCCTCCTCTTCCAATTACAGCATGTTTGTAATAGTTCAAAAGCCATCAATGCCTCAGAACCATCAATAAATTCCAGGCACTTTTCCAAACACAGGACGTCTTTGAATGCCTTTGCAGCTAATTCTTGTTGCTCTAAATGCTGTTTCCTCCGATTTGTTCTATATGAAGAGCTTATCCAGTTCTAATATGAGTATCAAGGACTCCGTGGATTCAGAGGAGATGCTCCAAGTGCCTCAATAGCTATTGCTGCTCTTCCAGCGAGAGTTAATCCATTAAAGCCTTTAATAAATGGTCAGTCTTAGTCTCAGAGAACTGACTGAAACCGCAGGGTTTTCATGGCATTTCCTGAAAATCTGAGCAAAAGAATCAAAGATTGTACCATGGATTTATCATAACCACTGTGAGCTCAAAGCGAGGGGTTTAGATGAAGATGAAGTAAAGGTGGGTATGTGTACTGGATACCCAGTATGCAAGAGATGTGGGAAACTGTGGTGAATAAACAGCAACGGTTGCAAACTGAGGTTATTATTAAAAGCAGAGCAACATTAGCTGGGACCAAAAATACCTGAAGACCTTCTTTACAAAGCCTCCTGAAAAGCATCGAGGAAGACGATGCACTTGCAGGCAGCAGAGGTGCTGTTAAGAAACTTGTAAAGAGGTAGATAGGTAGCAGCAGTTTCTTTCATTTAAGATATAAAAGACACATTAAAATGTAAAAGTACCTTCTCGAAGTTTCTAGGTTCTTTTTACCATACCATTATTTCCTCAATCACTGAAGGTGCTCAGAAATATTTAAATAACTTATTTTAATTTGCAAGTGGGAAAGATTGATTATGGGAGCTCTTAATCCTACTTACTTTGGATCTGGTGGTCCATCTGACAGGGGCTTCATGGAGAGTTTACACAGTGACCTGAATACAAGGAAGGCATCCTTTTGTAAAATGTGGGAAAACTTAGCACCAGGAGTAGGTCCTGAAGAATTTCCAGATTCCTAAAGAAGTTAACATATTTCAGTATTCCATTTTGCATTAGCAGGGTGTGTAGGGAATTCCCCACCTCCTAGCAACAAGAAGTTAACATATTATACAAATATAACCAATTCACTATAGCTTTATGGTCTCAAGGCTAAACTAAAACAAAACAAATTACTCTGCAAGTCCGGTTAAAATGAACAAACTCACTAATAAAAATTGCCATCTGAGTAAAAAGACAGAAGTAATTAAAGATTGCAATGAAATTAGGTAGGTCAAGTTTGAGTAAGGTAACCCGCAGTTAATTGCCTTCAGACGTTTTCAGTAGGTAACTAGTTTAAAACACCCCAACCTGAGCACAGGTAGTGACATATCTGTGGCAAGATACAGCCGGTAAAATTTCCACGGTACAATAATCACCCCTACTAGTAAGTTCTTGCAATTCTGTATTGCTGTTCCTTATATAAGCAATGTGTTTAATGTTAACCTGTTATTTTTATGGCATATGTGACTGCAGCTTTTTAAGCTTAACATGTATGATTCCCAAACTTAATTACTCTGCTTTGCCAGTGGCTCCCCCCCGTCAGCTGATACACGCTGGTATCAGATACAACAGAGAGAGCAGTTCATCACATCTTTTTTGTTAATGAAAATCAGATCCTCTCAGACATGAAACTTCTTATCTGAAATCACTGCAGTAAGGTCATGTTATAGGCTTGAAATTTCTACTTAATAATCATTTGAAAACAGCATACTGACATCATACAAGTATGTCTACAACTGGCTATATTCTTTGCTGCGTACGCTGTACGCTAGTTTCACAGTTCTGCAGGAGCGCTCCAAAACCAGGGAACCGAGTTCTCTACTCTTGGAACATTTTACTCTATAGGGCATCTAAAAATATGCTAGGATAAAAATTAAATTATCTAAGTAACTTCATTTTCTGGAATGATCTTAAACGCTCTCTGCACATGTGCTGGGCAACACTTTAAGCATACTACCTTCTTCAGATGTCCAAACAGATATCTGCCTGTACCTGAGTATCGTTGGAAGAGACAGATAATCTGTCATCGGGTAAAGATGGTGTATAAGCAACGGAAATTGGAGTCCCTGGAATTCCATTTGCCTGAATGTTTTCACTGTCACTGCCATCCTCTAATGTTACCATTGTGCCATCACCACCTGCGTTTTCAGCAGGCCCTTCCACATCTAACAGGAGAGATGTAAAAAAAATATAAACAAATGTTACAAAACGTAAATGAAAGAGAGCTTTTAAATCTAACATGTAAATACTAAACCAATCATAAGCAAAGTAACATAAGGAGGTGTTTAAGGCAGAATTACACGGCATTATATAACTAAAAAGTACCACATACTCGTAATTCCCACTAATGAAAATTACAATTAAAAAAATTACTTGTAAGTTTACATCTCCAGGTTCATTGTTCTACCAGGTTTCCAAGAAGTACTGGGGGGAGGGAGGGGCAGGCACTGATTTGATCTGTACTTTCCAACAAACTGAAAGCTGCAGTGCTACACTGCTACTAGAGACTTGTGAAGAGCTTATGTGGAAACAGAACAGAAAAAAACCCAAAGGAACAAGAATTTGTATTTGAAAATGAACATTAGTCTCCAATGCAGAGTGTAAATTAGTGTCTGAAATCTTGTCTGTTTTACTATTAAATAATGCACAGCTGAGGTCAGACAACTGAAACGCTTTTCTTTGGCAAACTGCTGTTCACAGAATGACATGTAATTCAAAGAATGAATGTAATTCAAAGAATTGGGAGTTAAATATTCAGAAGTGTTAAAAAAATTCTTAACGTCAAGATTCAGCCTGCAGTCACCACTGACTACACAGACATGAATCTAATACCTCCAACTACTATGTTCACCATTTCCTGCACAATACTTTCTACAATTTCTTGTGCCTTCTCTTCACACTCATTGCTTTCACCATCATATGTTCCTCCATCAGCTTTAGAAAGACCTTTAAAAAGAAAAACAAACCCAAACAAATATTAATGAAAAACTCAGGAATGAAGGAGATATTTTACTTGCAATTAATATTTAAAAATTCAATTGCAAATCTATTAATAGGAAAGCATACGTTAAAAAAAGCGCCGTGTTGGAATGCTTTGAAAATAGCATTTGCAAAACATACGCATTCCAGCGTGTAACCTGCACGTGGTAATTAATCCACAGCCCTATGCCAACAAGAGACATTTCCACATACATAAAACACTGAAAACTTACTGGTTTTGAGATATTATTCTCAAAAACCTTCACAATATTACACAGGGGCAAAGAGGACTCTCTGCTACAGTGACTACAATGGAGAGTAGGACTAAATGATCCATGCGATGAAGTTTACCAGCGGCAACAAGGACAACAGGCATTAGGTGTTAATCAACTGTTTGAAAAATCTATGCCTGACTCCACACTTGGGAGAGATAAAAAAGGACGATCCTCAAGCCTTTCTTTTTACAGACCTTTTCCCACCCTCCACGAAACGGAAATATACACTGATTACTTTCTGCTGCTGTGGCTTGGTCCGCTTCTGTCTGTTCATTTTCAGCACTAGAAACATCGGATCCATTTTCTGCCTCTATATCTTCTTGAAGGTTCTTGTCCACATCACTGGAGCCGTGGTCAAGCTCTCCCTCCTGTTCTTTGGACAGCTGATCAGTCTGGGTCGGAATATGTCTCAACTGAGGTGACTCAGGCTCGTGATGGCTTACTGGAGACTGCTGTAGATGGTGTTGCTGTCTGTGTCTTTCCTTTTCCATCTGTTTGGCTTCCTGAAGCTACAAAAACATTGCAATCACACAAGAATTCCAGGGTCTAAACAAAACAACGAGCTGTATACACACCGTATACGTTATTTTACAAACGCGAAGCCTCTACCGTCTCTGCTTACGCAGCACCTTCATAGAGCTGGGACAGTTCAAGAAAAGAAACGATTACTGGATTTGTATTACGGTGGTATTCTACATAATTTCAGTGTCACAGGACACAGCTTTGCAAGAGGGCTGCTTCCCAACTACGCGCAGTACATTCAACCACACCTGGGCTGCGGAAGAGGGATGGCTGGGCTACGCGCAGTACAGGGCCCAGAGCGGGCTGCCCACCCTGGAAGGAGTTCAGCCAGGAGATGTGGCAATATACAAGCGCTGCATGGAGAAACATCGAGACAGACTTTTTTTTCTCTTTTGAAAGCTGACAAAGAGAGATACACTGGAGAACTTCAGAGCCTTCTGTTCTGCTACAAGCATGTGGAATTAAGGGAAAGACTAAAATAACAGGAAACTGATTGAACGTCCAGGGAAAAAACCAAAACCAGAAATTAAAACTGAAGAGACCAGCACTTCCAAAACACTACAGACAGAGCCTCAGAGAGAAATCAGCAAACTGTAAGATATAGGATATTTTAGTTTTGTGGTTCCTTCCCCTTCACCCCCCTGAAAAAACCCAAACAAACCACATTTCACACCGATTTCAGAGTGCAAAGCACAAAAAGAACAATGTAAGACACCACTCCATTTTCTTCCACAAGTATGTAAGTTAGGAAAGTCAGAAAGCTTTAATAATGATGACAAAAGAAACCTCTCGAGCCTGTTTGCTTTTAAGAGCTGGTTTTGACATAAAGCTACCGAGATACTCACTGCTTGATTTTCCATACGTGCAAAAATGACATTCAGCATTTGTGTGAGAGTGGCCTTGGCTGTGGTTTGATTGATGAGATTTTTGCTTGCTAGGTAGATATTGTAACATGTTCTTACAGCCTGTAGCACTGTTCCTTCGTGGATTTCTATGTGTTGAGATGTTACTGCGGTGAGCAAAGCCTAAATAAGCAAACACACACACACACACATATATGTATGTATTACACTCAAAACTCTTCCTGTCAAACAAATAGCTTGCAAATGAATGAGTATCAAAACTGGCTTTAAAAAAAGTATAAGTACCTTGAACTGCAGTTTTAAGTTCTCCCATGTACTGTTGTAGCCATACCAGAACACTGTACATACCAAATTAAGTTTAGACTGGTTTTAATTAATATATCTGGGAAATACGTGTTTCATAGCGTAGAACAGCAAGAAATAACCAAAAGAGTTATCAGACAGGTAGGTAATAAAAGTCATCCTAGAATTTTCTAGGCACAAAATATGAACAACAGACTACCTGTTAAAATCTGGAAAGCAATCCAAAGGGTCCAGAATCTGTGTTACAAATAAATGTAAACGTGAAGAACAAAGACCGAGAATGAGATCAGGCAGCTCTAAGTGGGACAACTACCCCTTCTGAACACTGTCTTTGGGTAGATGTCAGAATAGCGTGTTGCCCTCTCTGCAGAAAGTCACTTCTTTCTTTCCGTGGGAGATAGTATCTGCTTCCCTCTTTTATTCTTTTTTAAAGATCAGGTAACAGAAATAAGGAAGGCATTATCTTTATGGAAGGCATCTGGATGAAAGAGCAGAAGCAGAGGTGGATGAAAGCTGAGGGCAGGGTGTGCAGTCATTCTCAGAGGTGTGTGTAAGGAAAGGGGAAGGGCTTGGTCCAGGACAGAACACACGTTTATACTCAACAGGGCTTGTTTATACTGAAATCAGGGAGTTTTATGCACTAAAGACTCTGACAGAGTTAATGATTTAATGGGATGTTTAGGGTAAGAAAGAACTGGAAGCACTGGCAAGCTCATACCTTCCTAAGCTTATCACAGTTAAAACCAAAAGTCTTGTGTGATTTACTTATCAAACCATATCTCATTTCTCTTACTGACTTTGTCAGCACCTCTGTCCACACATGGCACCAATGAGCGCACAGAGTATCCACCACTCTAACCCTTCAAAAATCACTGTACAGATCAACAGGAAAAAGAGAATCAAAGACCCACCTCGCTGAGCATTTAGGACACTACTGAAAAGGTGCAGGGGGGTCAAATCTCCATCTCTTTTGTTCAAGCTACGTCACTCATAAAGTTGCTCCTTCGTGTCACATCCCATCCCCTTGTTAAATTCTTGTGACTAAGAATCTGGTATTTGAAAGTCCAGTTTGAACTGCCATCTCAGTTCAGTGAAGTCTTGCAATTTGGGGTTTTAATATTAGGAGACAATGCCTGCTAGCAGAAAAAGGTGACAAGGCTACAGATGGGTTGTGTGTTCTTTTGTGCTAATTGCACAATTTAACAGCCTGAATTTCCCAAGTTTCTTCACTGCGCTTGTTACGACTACTAAAGCTTGGTTCTTTTCGCACCGCCTGATAAGGGGTGTGGAGGGGCAGAAATGTTTACACCCACACAGACAGATCTCCTTAACATACTAATCCAAATTCACCGAATAAGGGCATCTTCCATGGAGACTGAGAAACGAGTCTTTGCAGCAGGGCATCTCCTTGCAAGAAGGTAACTGTGAAAAAGTTCCACTTGGCTACAGAGGTCCTGACAGCCACTTCCCGGGGTGTCTTTCCTCCCTGGGCACTAGAGACAACCACCCCCAGTGGCTACTTACTATACATGTCTGGAAACTGATAAGCATTTTTAACTTTCATCTTTTGCTAATATCTTTCCCATTTATTCCGACACAGAGCCAGCTCAGGCTACGAGTCATGCTTAAGTCACATCTCAGTGCCATCTCCCATCTCCACCATCACAATCTAGCAGGGACAGGAGAAGGAACAGTTAAACAGGATTACACCAAATCTCTAACTGCTTCGAGGCAACGCTCGTGTCCTTGGGAGGTGGAACAGCAACAGCTCTGCCCTCCTCCCAGCCAGCCACTCCTACTGCTTGCTTTGCAATGGAGCCGGGGCAGGAAGCCACCTGTGCTGCTTTAATGGCAGCACATTAATATCATTACAAACAAAACACAACAAAATAATCCACAGGCGCTCGGGTTGGTTTTTTGTTTGTTTGCTTTAAAAGTGATTTTAGCCGATTCGGTGTATCAAAGTTATGCCAGAAGAAGGGATGGGGTAGGACAATGCCTGGGAGCAAAGACTGGACAGCAATACACCTCTCTGCAGAGGTCAGAACAGCAAGAGACTGCGGCAGCTCTACTGACTATGGAGTCTCAGCAGTAGGTTGCTCTTTTCTAGCATGGGAAAGATTTGCTGCTCAAGGCTGTTCGCAGCCGAGTTCCCACTCCTCCTGTCACACTTAGCTCATCTGTTTTCATCCACTATCTTCAGTGTGAGCTAAGGAGAGATGATTTAAAAAAAGAAAAAGCCTGCTTTACTGTACTGCTCCCCATTGCTGTTCTTTAGGCACAGAAGGAAACCTTGGAAAAAACATTGTTGGCACCACCTCATTCTACTTCAAGTCCTTCCACAAGAGCCTTCTCTGTCACAAAGCCTTTGGAGAGAAGGTATTAAGAGTGAGAGAGGGATACAATGGTTTCAGGCATTGCAAGTTTAAATCAACAAAAATCTCCCTTTCCAATGTGAAAAATGTCTTTGATGCTTGGGCAAAACACCACAATAAATCTAGACACCAGCAGCATAAACCAACATTTGGAACCGTCTGCTGGAGGAGCAGTGTGTCAAGAAAGAGGAAGATGTGAGCTGTGAGAAGGAGTAGGAGAACAAACCGCCTTCTCTGCGGGACAACAAGGAAATATGATCTCCAGGAAACGTCAACACCTCAGGATACTACACAGACACAAGAATGGGAGGTAACAAACACTCCTTTCCTCATAACTAATTGTATTCTTTGCCACTGCTCATCATCTCAACCACTCAAAAGATGACTGCTCTAGCAGCAGGGAGTGGTATTCCCACTAGGTGCTTAATTTTTCTTAAATTCCCGTAATAAACACCCATAATTAATGGGTAAAATCAGAAAACTGCTCGGGTTCCCCAGAAACACCTATTTGTACAAACTCCACATGCAAGGCTTCTCTAAGCCATGGAAAGAAACCCTAGACCTCCTTGAAGCCAAAGTCTACGACACAACAGCACAAGCTGCCATGGTAACGACTGACTGCCAGGTCTAATTGCATTTCATAAAATAATTCCAAAATGGATTTTAAAATCTGCCGCTTAATTACCATCTTCCCTACTGGGAGTGCAGGGTTATTTGACAGTAATTCCTCACAATTAGAAAGCTCCACTGATCTGCTGCGAATGAAATTGCACCCAGCGGTCTGTGCGCAAGACTTCAGGTCACAACCATGAATTCACCCAGAACGCAGTGGGAGAGAGTAGGAAAGAAGCACAAGACAGGGAGTTTCCATCTCAAACAGGACCAAGAAAATATTTTAAAGTTACCATTATATTTACAAATTAAACACTTCTGCTTTTGAGCTCTGTCTTCCTGCTGCCACCACTATAAATACTGGAAAGTATTAAACATATTACCTTTATTATTTGTAGCTGAACCCCTTCGTCTGTCTGAGGTCCTTGAAAACAGCCACATATTGTCTCAATAATCCTATCAATTAATTTTTTGCCTGGAGCTGTACTGTCTGGAGCATTCCCTGTCAAGTGCCCATATGCTATAAGTTTCTGCAGAGAAGAAAAAAATCCACATAAATAAAAGCTTTAAAAAAATAATTTCAGCTTCTCATTATAATAAATAAATTCACTTGATAGCTCTAACTTGCACAGAATAATTAAACCAGTACATTTTCCCCCAAGTCTCATAAAACATCAAGGATTTTTTTTTTAAATGTCCTCCAGATTTATTCCATTTTCACTCAGCAACTGCGATACAGTTTGTCAGCAAGCTTAGCACTGAAGTTTTTGTTCATCATTTATTAATGTTTTAAACCAAACAGGATTCTAAGAAGTAGCTCACACCACACGTGTCTTCATATATGGTCAGCAAACAAACATTTTTCATACCAGACAAACCAGCTGCAAATGCTTTCTATTTAAGCTACTAACTAGTCTTCAGCTTTTAAGTGTTCTCTTAGCCCTCCCTCTCTCAAGGTTTTCAATGCTTTGAAATGGCATTTGTTACAAAGTTATAAAATCTCTCCCAAACACTTCAGGCATGAGAATATTTGTCAATCTCCACAGCTCACCCACTTAATATACACAAGGCTTCCTAGTGTGACAGCACGCCAGGCACACGCGTGTTTGTGAATGTCAATGTATTGATTGAGTTCACTGTTGGGCTACACAGGAGATGGGAATGGCTCAGTTCCACGCTGTAGAATTTGTTTTGAAAATATTACAGGAACTTTTCAGTTTTGAGAGACGGGACATTGCAAACTGAAAATACTTCACCACAATTACAAACAGCATAAAATGAATTTAATAACGCTACACCTGCTGTCTTAGTTCAACACACGGACGTACACATCTTCATACAGACCTGCAAGCAGTCTAGAGACGTACTGACAATGCGGGGGCACTTCGACTGACAGGCCAATTCGAACGGCAGGAAGTATCTGTCCGCTTCAATGAAGCTCGTCTTGGATTTCACAGGTGGCAGGGTGCTTGAACCAGGCTTTGCTTCTCCATGAGGGGGGCTAGGCAGAACAACAGTACTCTCAGTCAGCACACCGACTGTTCTCACCACCACAGCAGTTACAAACGAAATATAATATCAAGAAAAGGAGCATTAGGAGAGTAATTTCTGTGAACAATGAACGCTATGGTAATATGGTTGGATAAATATTCTTAACAGCTTTTATACTTCAGCTGTTTGCTTTATGGAGCTGACCCATCTGCACACCAGTGGATACTCAGTGGCCCCTGCTTATTTACGGGCATAAGGACTTGTTTCCTCTGAGAGCAGGAGAAGACTCCCCTTGCTTGGTTGGTAAAGTCAGAGAGGAAGAAGGGAAATCTAGTGAAATAGATATATTCTGTATCATTTCCACATTAACTGATACCTCAGAAGTCTAGTCTGTTACTACTAGAACAGATAAAAATACAACTTGCTGAAAACTTTAATGACCCACAAAGTTAAGAACTACTCAACTACTGTATTCTGATATGAGTTTGGTTCAGTACTTCAGAGAAAGTACATCTGCTTTGGAGATAAAATCATATCTGAACTTCAAACCTGGACATACTCAGGGGGAAGGAACAAACAAACAAACCACCAGGGAAAAAACCAACAAATAAACTTTGCTCTATCTGTGCTTCAGATGACACCACGATGAGATTCTGAAAATTAAGAACTCATGCCACAGCCAGGTACTGCAGAAGCCTGAAGCTTCCTTTATTTGAAAGCTATTAAAAAATGCCCAAAATAATAACTATGGAAGATGAAGTTTCATTGGTGTCCTCCCCCTGCTCACTACAGTTCAAGTCCTTTATTTGCATTCCTGGCTCTTCCTCCTCCTCTGAACCCACTTCAAGAGCTCAGGCCTTTCCACCAATACCTTCTTTCCCACAAAGACCTTTGCTGTCCTCAATCCCCATTCCTGCTCTCCTTGGCCAGACAGCAGCAGCCTGCTCCCTCTGAGCTACCTTCTGTCCTCCCTCCCAGGCCCCGTGCCCTGCACCCAAACACTCAGTCCCAGAAGCAACACTTTGAGCACACTTCCAGAGACCACCGACTTTACACAATAGATTGAAAATGCTTGTCAGAGAGAGGCCAGCCCGTGCTCCCAGTGCAGGGTAAGCATGGCACACATTTACAGAAGTTAAAAGCACTCTCACTCGCCACGATACACAATCACATACCTTTGCTTTTCGGTTTCAGTCTTTATTTCCTCTGTAAAAGAAAACAAAGGCAGAGTTATGGAAGCGGCACCATAACCACAAATGGAAAATTAAATAACTGAAAATGATTGGAAAGCAGAACTATTTCAGCAAATCAGCCTTAGTTTGAAACAGAAAATACTTGTTTATAAGCAGTTACATTCCTGAACTAAATGAACATATCAAACCCAGCTACCTGTCACCTTGCTGCTACGTCAGATTAGCTCTGACTTTATCCTCTGCTTTGTATACTCTGGCAGTCCTTGCAAAGATTACTGAAATAAAAAAATAATTAAAAAACCCATCCCATCAGAGCTACTTAGAGCCCCCACTGCTCTGCTGTTATTTTAAATAATACAACAGGTTGTGTTCAGAATAGGTCACAACAATTCACATCACAGAAGGAACTCCTGTCACTGAGGAAAGTACACCACAATTACAAGGAAAGAGCTTATGCATGTGTCAATCTAATTCAATGTTACTACCATTCTGAGCAGCACTGCATCAATCTACTCATGTGAAAGTGCAGATTCTATAACCTTTGTTAAATCAGTGGCCAACAAGTTATTTTAGGAGACCAAAGTATTTTAAATGGCAGACAAGCACATGACACGTTGCCGTTCCTCTGCACGAGGTAGAGAGCAGACGTAAACATCACTTCTACCCCTGAGAACACAGAAAACCTAATTTCCTTCACTGTTTGATTGTTCCCTCTGCTCTCCACACCAAAACACGAGTTAATCACAGCACAATTTCATGGTCATGTAACAGCTACATCCAGCAGGAAGCATACAAAAATTCGAGAAGCACTGCCAGCAGAAAACCCAGATATAATAAAGGTAACTAACAATTCCCACACACGATAAATAATCTGTTAAAGGCAGACAAGCCAAACACTGACAGATACGTTTTCTTTACATGGGAGAAAGACACCTTTGCAAGATTACAGATTAGCTAGAAAAGGGAGATGAAGCCAGGCTTGAAAACATGAGCTGCTTCCTTGTTTGCCTCTCCCCCTTTCCAAAACACACCCCCAAAACTGTAAGAGAAAGGAGGATCCAACAACTGGAGAAATTCATTATCTCAGCATCACTGTTCAAGGAGGAGTAAGAGAAGATGCAAGGTGCGGGAGCAGGGCAAGATGACTGGAGAAAAGGACTATAGCTTCCGGAGTCCTTCTCTGCATTATCGGGATGCAAATACAGGATTCCTTTGGAAAACAGCTCAGAGTGTTTGATGGCACTGAGAGGAGATGTCCTGCAATGGAACTGACTGGGGTACACTCAGTACTCTTTGAGGACTCATTTAGTAATCTGCATGCTCTCCCCTACCCTCTACAGACTGCTCAGAAGATGTTCTATGATCTGAACAGTTTCTGTGAGCAAAAAACTTAACTAGTTTCTAGGGTTTTTTTTTCTCCCTGTAAACCTGATAACCAGCTAATCTTATTTGCAGCTATAAATTTAACAACTCTCTCTGTGATGACAATGCCTAAGCACCAAGGTCAGAATGGGCCAAGTAGGTCAAGCAGATGCTCTGGACAACACTGTTTTAATTGTCTATGTTGCTCATCAAACTCCAACTTAGAACTAATTCACTGTTTGCCCCGCTAATCCGATTGAAAGGATGACTTAAACCTTAATTACATTGAGGGGTATCTCCAATTCCCATTTGAAATTTGTTGATGACTGGATTATTCCCTTGGTTCCTGTGCCAGCACGCCCCTCTATCTGAAACTGACCCTCTCCTCTAGGTTACCTTTAGGTAACGTTTCCTTCTGCTTACCTAAATACGCGATAATATCACGTAAACTACACATACTTTATTAGTATTACTGCTACTGCTGGGGAAACATGGGGTGTCGATTGTAACAGCCTGGAATCACAGAAAGAACAGAAAATAAAATTCAACATGGAAACGTGAAAATGCGTGTCGAGGGAGGTCATTTATTTCTTTACTACAGAATATGAGAGGACAAAACACCAAATTAAGACAGACCCCCTAGAAGAGTCTGATCAAAGGATATAGTACAATTATTCAGGTCAGAATAACTGTAATTAACAGAAAAAGCAATTTTACCAACTGAGTGCAGTGCTGTACAGGATACAAATCTGTACAGAAAAAGGTCCTTACCAGCTGTCTCTCATGAAAATACCAACACGTTGGAGTAAAAAAAGCACTGCAAGTCTTTGGAAAGAAAATAATAAAGCACAACTTCTCTGCCTCAGTAATTGATTTCTAAAATATTCTTGCAAAGAATCGTAACTTCCATCCACGTAACCCATAACAAGGTAAAGAAAAGTAATTACCAGTTATGAATTCCATACAACAGGATTATAATCAGCCTAATTCTTGATAGAAGTGAGACTTTCTACTTACATCCCCTACATTGCTGCAACCCACCACTGCAAAGCATTTTGTGCGTGAAGTTCCTGGAAGTACCTGTAACTCCCCTGAAAGGAGCTAAGAATCTACTCACCGAGTTGAGTTTCAAATATAAGGGAGGGGGCGTGGGGGGGAAGTAAGCCTTGGAAGGATGATAGAATTTAACGGTTTAAGTATCTAACTCCTCTGGTCTCCCTAGAAGCATTCCTGCAAGACAACCAGACTGCCCCCCTGCCCGGTACTGTGTGCCCAATTCAGCTAGAGATGATGGGTCATCGGTAACTTTGCTTGGTACGTTGCTGTCTGAAATTTAGAGAAGTCAAAAGCAGCCTCAGTTCTTTTGCTGCAACCTTTAAGAAATTACCTTAGATCTAGGTCTTTATATTTTTCCCTTTGAGCACTGAATATATTACCGCTATTTCAGATTCTTAGTAGGAAGTAGAAATTTAAGACTATATATTTCTCAAAAATGGTTGGCTATATATATACGTATATGTATGCGCACACGCACACACTATGTGACCATATATAATGCGATTTTAACTCCCTAGATCTAATCTGTAGCTTGAAGAGGAAGCTTTAATTCAGCAGAGCATAGGAAACACAAGCATTTAAGCGATAGTCTGGATCAGAAGATAGGTCACGACTGAAACTGCAGTCACAATACTCATCCATTTCCAGCCTCTGCCGCTGTTTCAGACACCCTGATAAACTCTTCATAAAAAGCACTCCTGTCTACTCAAACACAACACAGATCCTCCTTTTTTTCATTTTGAAAAGTTAAAATTGAAACTCATGAATATAGGGGAATAAAAGAATTGATTCTGTATGATACTTCTGGTGAAAACTATCAGATATGAAAGAAGTTCAGCATTGTTTCTTTCAAAGGCAGTCAGCTTGTGGTAAGGCGCGTTGTGCCTTTTCATGTCAAGTTGGGCTTCCTCCCCCCTAACAGAGTAGGCCAGTTTCTCTCATTTTTAAGATCAGAAACTCAAGCACATCCCTCATACGCTGCTTGGAAAAGTGTGAGTTTCTGCCAAAACACAAAGATCACAGAAGCAGAAACAAATTTTGCAGACACAAAATTACATTCGGAACAGGGAAAGCATTTTCAATCCGATCATTTCCATCTGTCTGAAAAAGCATGTCTGAAATTAAATATATCCAGAACAAAATCCTGCCGTTTGTAACTCGTCTGAAAGGACACAATGAGCCTCTCTCTGAAGATCGTCTTTAAGTCTGTCCTTTAAGTTCAAAGCAAGCCAACATGAGCAGCTCAACTGAAAAAACTAAAGATCTGGCAGTAAGAAAATATCTCACCCCTCTGCAATATATAATTGCTGGATTCTTCCACCATATCCATCCCTGTAAGAGAGACATTTCTGCCGTCTGATGTGCCGCTGCCTATTTATTACCGTTGGCAATATCTAAACTGAAGAGCCCACTGGGAGAAGCGGCAGAGTCTGCTCCACCGGAATTACTCACTCTGCTGCTTCACGGGGCTCTCCACCTAATCCACCGCCCCGCTCGCAACAGATGAGCTCCACAGGACCTGTTCAGTCTAGACCACAACTGGACTGCACACACTTTCAAAAGACTTCCGTTACACATCTCTTCAGCATTTACTTGCAGTCAAACACGGTGATAAATAAAAGGCTTAACAGAAACAAGTCCGTTAAGTGTCTGAGTAGCTCTCAAAATGTAAGTCACAAAGCCAGATTCTCAGTTCCTCCGCAGAACCAATACTCTCTCTCGTATTTAACAACAGTATCACAGTTGTAAACATAAAGTGCTGTATTTACATCAATTATGACAGAAACTCAAACAGAAAAAAATGACTACTATATTTTCACTTATGCACTTGGCTTATTTGTCAATCCAAGTTTTAAGGCCTAACCAAATAGAAATTGGAAAACCAAGCTGCAGCGTATTTTGCAGCAGTTCAGCTCTCATGTTATACAAGCATTCTGCTCTTCCTACTTCAGATACAACGCAGCTTTTTACACCTACATGCAGAACTAGTGTATCTTCAGTCCATGATGCCATTCCCAGAAAACCAGTATTTTCATCGTCATGTCATAAGATGGGGATTTGCATCCAGTAGCTCTAGTACATTTAGTTAAGAAAACAAACTGCTTTTTCCTTTGTAGTTAAACATGCATTTTAACACGTAAAAAACTCAAACCAAAGATAATTTAGCATAAACATTTTTGAACTTTTGCACTACCAGCTCAAAAGCTATTTCACCACAGACTGCAGATAATGGAACTAAATGAAAATAAATTTCAAACAAGAGGCATGAAGGCAACTAATCAAGCTTGACAGACAATGAATTCTCATGAAACACATAAGCAGATCAGCATCCAAAGATGCAAACATAAACAGAGTATCCCTATCCCAGATTTTTAAATGCAGCCCACGTAAACCTTGCAAACTAGAGAATAAATCCAGAAATCAAACATAAAACCACCAGGCTGGATTGGACATCAAAGATACAAGAATGACAGGCTTTTTCTAAAACTCTTGATATCCAACCTGTATTTTGCTTCCAGGAGTGGCCAACAGCATATGCTTAACTAAATGCAGATGATAAAAGCAGGGCAAGAATGCTGCATGAGTCCCCTCCTACCAGTATCCAGCCATCTGTGGCTTGTACTCTTCCCGCAGGTTTGACAAGGTTTGACAACCCCTCCTGAACTTTCACCTAATCACTTTTTAAACTATTTAAACTTCTGGGATCAATGTAATGACAAGCTGCAGGAATGAATACTGTTTTTTGCTTTACTTTACATAAGCTGATTTCCTTACAGGGTATTTGGATCTGCATTATCAGCAATTATAATCTCACAATCTGACAAACTTCCTTTACCATCCATCTTCCCCCTGTTTTTCCCCAAATGCTTCTGCAGTACCATAGAACCATAGAATACCAGGCTGGAAAGGATCAAGGATCATCTGGTCCAACCTATGTTGGCAAAAGCCCGGCCTAGACAAGCTGGCCCAGCTCCTGTCCAGCTGGATCTTCAAAGTGTTCAATGTCAGGGACTCCAACACTTCCCTGGGGATACAATTCCAACGGCTGACTGTCCTCATTGGGAAAAATATTCCTTGTGTCCAATGAGAATTTCCCCAGGAGTAACTTGTACCCATCACTCCTCATCTTTTCCATGCCACTCCTTATCAAAAGGGAGTCTCCAGCTTCTTTGTAGCCCCCCTTTAAATACTGGAACATGGTGTTAAGGTCTCCCCCGAGTCTCTTCTCCAGGCTGAACAATCCCCGTTCCTCACATGGCAACTTCTCAGTCCTTGGATCATTTCTGTGGCCCTTTCCCTGGACCCTCTCCAGCCTGTCCACAGCTTTATCATCTACAAGCTATACAGACATGGGTGTGATTTTGTGTCTGCTCTTGGTTCTGACTTCTATCACAGGCTTTTCAGAATCTTTTATCAATAGCTGGTGTACACCTCTAAATGTTAATAAAACATCTGTCGAAGAATCACCAGGTTAGCTCAAAGCATTCTGCCCCCTTCAAAAGTGTCCTCGATCCTGTGTCCTCTTCCTGAACTAAAAAATAAGTGCTTTAATGAGTCTTTTTGATTACTACCAAGCCGAATTCGAGTGTATTTTGGCATCTGTTTGAGCATGTACTGCTGCAAATGCTCACTATTACAGACCAGCTCTTCAGCTGCTACATCTTAAACCAGTTCCTGGGTTGAGCTCAAGGACTCAAGAGCTGCTCAATACATCCTAATTGAATGTTATCTGTCAACACAGTTGATTTATTTACCTAACATGACTAAGCTTTCTGTTAAGTACAGCAAATTAAACATTCATACCTAGGTAATTAATACTGTGGAATTAAGACTTTTCCAGAGATTATCCCTCCGCATTCCTGGCCTGTTAAGATATCAACCTCATTTGCACACCACGGGTATTTCAGCTGACCGTCTGTAAAGACTCCCAGCACTCAGAGATAAGAAGCATACATGTGGTTTTGACACAGTTACCTATTGATGAAACTATTTTATAAGACTCTCTCTTATTTTCAACTATGCTCTACTTGCTCATTTGCTTGCTTAGTGACAACTGACGACTGAAATAAATGTTTTACTAGTGCTTTGTATTTATTCTGGCAAGGAGGGGCTGCTGCTGCAGAACAAGACTGTCATTATGTTTCTCAGTCTTGCTTCTGGATCATTTGGCACTACGAACAAAAGCTACACGTCCACTTCTCACACAGCCCACCTCTTCGGGGTTACTTTGTCATGGAACGTGATCCTTCAGTCGTTGCTATTTTTTCTCACAAGTTTTTTCCCAGGAGCACAGCAGTGATGACGCATCCTTATTCCACATTTTTAAAAGTATAACCAGCTACTACAAACTACTATTACATACAAGGAAGTCACTCAAGCCTCACAGCTTACTGAGGGTAAGAAAAGCAATTACACCTCTGCTGTCCCCTCCATGAACACCAGCATATGATATATTAGAGAGGTGTGATACACATACAGAACAGACTAAATAAAATAAAACAAATCCTAGCATATAACAATGATTATTCTAAGCCAGACACGTGAGTATATTTATCTCAAAGTAGGTGTTTATTCTGACTGCTAGAATTTATTTTTTTTTCAATAAAGTCCAGTTAAAACTGATCAAACTATATAAGTAATTCCCTTCTCACATCCTGCAAAAAGGAAACTTTCGTGCTTTTTAATTATCATCCTGACAACAGGGGCAATCATTTGCTGTAAAACTGCCAGTGCATATAAGGTTTCATACACCTTTCTGCTAAGCCACCAGCACTAAGAATTGTCAAAGCCTAGGCATAACCAAGGACAATAAGCTCTTGTGCAGTGTCAAGGTCTAAGAACAGCTAGAATCAAATTAAAAGATCCCTTTGTAATATGGGAAAATCTGCATTTTATTTTAACCTCCATCCTTGCTGCAGATATCTGACGACAATTAGTTTTTGTCCTGTTGGAAATGGCCAGTTTAAAAGGCAATTTAGAAGTTGGAAATGACTAAGTTTTATTTCAGACTTAAACACAAGACCCTTGTAAGTTCATGATACCTTGAGAAATGGCAAAAAAAAAAAAAAAAAAAATCCAACCAGATGCCCATTAAGTAGCCTGGTCACTGCAGCAACTTCAAAAGCTATCTGCCAGTAGGGATGAAAAAACAGAGGCAAAACCCACATGACACTGCAAGACTCTTATCCGTTTCAAGCACTAAAACTTTAAAGGTCACATTAATTACACTACTGGTAACCTTCTAATTAAAAAAGCATTATGCCACTTCACTCCTGCTGTAGCTCCGAATCATAAGAAAATCATCATCTTTTCCAGATAGCAGAAGATAGCCAGCAGACTACAATTTAATGATTGTTTGTAAAATTCACCAAGCTACATTTGACAAAGTAAGCAAATAAATGGGTAACAGAAAAGGTACGGACTTAAGTTTATTTTTATGTCTGCAGTATGCCCTCCTAAAATGGCTACAACCATTATCAACTTTGTGATTTTCGCTCAAACAAAAATTTGTATTTATAATCGAGAGGTCAAACTTTAAATTGGAAGTCCTGATGCGAGGGTTTTCAAAAGAAGCTTTCAAAGCCATCACCCGGTTATTAAAGTCCTGATTTCTTCATTAGATTCTGACACAGGAAGCGGCTCAGACTAAGATGTTTGACTGGACACAAGTAAGAATATGAGGACTAAAGGTCAAGATACTGAGCTCGTAATAATCTATTATGAAAAAAATGTACTTGCTGACCACACAAATGGCTTACTTATGTATTTATACACAGACACTTTTTATTTAACGGGTTACTTACACTTTCTACTGCTCTGAGACCGTGCCCCTCCTACTTGTTCTGTAAGAGCATGTTAGGACATGTGATTAAATAAGTGCTGTTATAAACTAGAACAGTCAGTCAAAGAACTTTTGAAAATCACCCCTGTTGTCATAAAGGGATATCTGGTCTTTCCAACTACTTGTTGTTATCAAAATAGTGGGAGTTTCTTCATATTTCAGAAGCCAGTGCATAACTCTTTCTATTTTTGTCTATTTCTGGCAATCTATTTGTGATCAAATGCAAACATCACCAGCTAGTGCTCACAGGGTATCTATTCGATTACATCTAATACACCCAACCTGTGTTATTCAAGGCTTTTATTATAATTATTACTAATTTTATCTAAGCAATTGGTACATAAAACTATTTTGGCCTTATCTCCCACTATGGAGGTCAGAGTCAGAAATCTTTTACCTAAATTAGTGTTATGCATCACAAGTGCATGTACTGCCACAGGTATAAGCTGTACAGGAAAATAAACCTCTACGGTTACACACATCCTTTAAGTTTTATAGATATTGGCAATAAATAGCAGAATTCTGAGTCTCTAACTTTGTTTTAAAAGGTCCCGAAATTTCACTTTATTGTTGTTTAAAGAAGAAATTTAAGCCCCTTCCTTTCCATTTCACCCTGACCCAGCCCTCCTTCCGGAGCAGTTTCAGAGAGCACTGTTGGCCAGGGGAAAGGGGATTTTTGGTTTGGAGGGTGGGGGTTGTTATTGACGAGAACTCCCACACAGAAGCATAAAATCACCCAAAGGGTAGAGGTAAGCAGCGTCTTAGTGCCATGCCACCAGCCTCAAGTTCATCACTGGAAGGCCGGGAGAGCAACCAAGCAGCAGCTCCTGCTTGCATGGGAAAAGGAGGCAACCAAGGAAAGAATGGCCCGAGTGCTGTTTCACCTTCAATGTAGAAGACAGTGTGAATAATTCGAACATGGGATTTTTGTCTTGAGCTTAAGAATACAAGGCAAGACTCAAGGATGGAGGGCAAACTTAGCCCCTCTTCTCTTCCTTTCTGCATCTGAGACACAAACCTGAGGCTTCTCCAAACCGCTAACCATGTCAGTCTATTTTTCCCACAGAGTTAGAGACAATTTCAAAGACAAAAATTATTTCCCTTTACAGCAAAATTTGCAAGCATTCGAGATCTATTTATATACATAATTATGCACACATAATCACACAAAATAAAGTGTCATGTCTTAAAATCACAAGTGGAAAACATCCAAGCGTCTCATTTCACTGCAGGTGAAGAAAATGTTAATCATACTTCTCAGGCACTCAGGCAGTCTTCATCCAGCTTCCAAACCTCTATGCAAATGCAACTGTCCTATTCGAGCAATTTTACTTACAGCAGTTATAAAGCTCTGCTTCCATTTCAGGATAATGAAAACAGAGGTTAATTTATTCCTATCCACTTTCTCACACGCTGCACAAGACCCAGTGCAGCATTCCTGCAGATGTCACAGGCCATTAGCTAAATGAAGCAAGCTGAGGCAAGACTCTGCGTTTTCCAGCTTTCCTGAGTTGCAGAAAACCCCGCTGTGATTTTACACCGGCTGCTGCACCCTCGGTCCATGCAGTAGTTACCACCCAGAGCTTTACACACACCGTTACAACCTGCCAGGCATGCACAGCGTTAGCTTTACACACAGCAGAACCACACCTTTGCAAAGCCCATCCTCAGTCAAAGGACATTCCCACTAGCTTATGCTTCTTACCTGCAGTAAAAGCACTGCAAGTGCATCTCTGTTCATTTGTAGCACAGTTTTAAAATGAAAATATGATGGGAAGCTACCAAAGAAATCAAAGCAGTGCTGCACCACTTATATGTAATTTACAGATTTGAAACTTTGTAAGTACCTCATATTATTCAATTGCTGAGCCCTGTACTATAAAATACTGTTTAATAACTTTAGTAAACCTAAAAATTTTATCTCAATATGAAAATCTAAAAATACCTTCTCCCCAGTTTGTCTCAAACTGCAAAGCTGCACGTTGTGACGCTGAAGCACACTGGTCATTCCAGCATTCCTGACAATTAACTGCAACACAAACTGACACTCAAGAGTCCCCATTTATGTCAAGTAAAGACCCAACACAGTAAAAACATCCCTGTATCCAGCCCTGACTAAAAGCTCTACATGAAATATTCACAAATCTAATTATACTGTTATTTCTAAATGAAAAGAAGAAATAACATTACAAAACGTGTTAGGATTATTAGAATGGCACGTGCTAAAGACAGCGAATGCAGTGAATTTGTATAGAACTGCAAAAACCAGAATGTGAGCTGGTGAAACAGGCAGCTGTGTGCGTTTCTCCAAGTAGACGGGGCTACTGTCCACTGCTTTGGTCAAGTGTAAATCTACTTGTCAGGGCTGGGTTGGTCTTTTTATTTTAAGATCCACCTGAAAAAAATGTTAAAGCTAAAAAAGAAGGACACCCCCCCCCCCCAACAAAACCAAAAAAAACAACACAGGAGGGAAAAAAAAAAAAAAAAAAAAAAGATTAAACAAACTAGGCAGAAAGGAATTTTGGGAATCAAATCCAATGTTGCCCCAAAAAACATTCCAG
>JAAGNO010002579.1:0-12670 GCA_033439905.1 Ceryle rudis
GAAAAAAAAAAAAAAAAAAAAAGGAAAAGAAAAAGAAAAAGAAAAAAATGTAAATTGTAAAAATATATTAAAAATTGTATTATTATAGCAACTTTAGTTAAGCAACTAATACTATCTTTAATTTTTTACAGAGAACTTTGATGAAATAATTTATTACAATGACTTACAGAAAAACTTGTTTTCAAAATGATAGGAGCAACTGTTGAAGATTGTCAAAAAATACTAAAAATATTGCTCTACTAAGAATAAATTTAAAGATGCAAAGAGTGAGTCTGACTTTTTGGGTACTAGAAATTTGTGAATGAAATTAAACCCAAGGTGTTGGGCGGGCAATGATTTTAGATAATAATGAAATTAGAACAACTTTTCATTTTCCTCAGAAGAAAGACAAATGAGCAAACAAAACAACAACATCAAAATAAAATAAAAGAACTCGTGTTCTGACCTGGACTGCAGCAACCTATTTCATAAAATGCCTCTGACCAAAATATAAAGATTAAGGTAATTTCATCATATTCAACTGATTTTCCAGACTGTACTATATGACATAGGATCAGTACTTTACAGTTGTTTGTCTCAGATTTCTTATGAAGGGAATAAAATTTGAAGAAATGAAAAATAATACAAAAAAACCCCCATTTAATTTTCAGATCATGTGTACATCAAATTTCAGTGGTGTGACATCTACAAAAATATGTGTTCATATCTTACCTATACAGTTTTCAACAAGGATCTGAACTAGTAAGTGGTGTTAGGTATTTGTTTGGTCACACAAGGATTGATTATTCTCAGAAGGGTTTGATAACGACATCAGTTCAAACAGGTAAGTACAGAGACATTTACAAGCCAGATTGCAAATGTTTTAGGAACTTTTTTGGGTGACAATAAATGACAGAAACATGCCTGTGGAAATCAATGCTGACCCTCCTGACAAGATGAGCTTCATGTACAGGGAAGCTAGCACAAGGTACTGCAGCAAACAGGTGAAAAGAAAAACTCATTTCTAACAATCTGAGCCATAAATATGATGAGGAAATAAACTAAAAGTCTCACAATTTCCTCACAGCCCTGTAACCTATGTGAGATCTCTACCCACACCTTTACAGCCATTCACCTTTTTGACCATCTCAAAACAGGTAGGTGCATGCAAGAGATGAATGAAGTTCACTGTGACTGTTCTATTTCAACATACAGATTTCTTATAAACTCCTTTTGCATGTGAGAATGGTTTGAGAACAGATCTTCCCCACCATGAATAGCTTCAGACTTTATTAATGAGAATAATTTCACTGACTCAGTAAATTAAAACCAGTGGACCTGCAATGCCAGCTTGACATAATAGGCCACTGGCTTCGTAGGAGATATGAGACCTCCACTTCATTTTAAACCTGTGGTCAGATTCCCCCCAGCTGCAACAAGATCAAGGTTCCTATGTAACTTCACCAGATATAAATAAATGCCAGTTAAGTATGGTTCCTACTTCAAGAAAACCATTTGGAACACGGAATGAAATATTTCCTCTGGCTGCCCATTATTCATGTGGGGATAAGAACAAGGAAACAGAATATGTGTAAACCGAGTAAAAGTCATTAATCTTCTGGTATACATATAATCTTATTTCAAGAATCCTGTATTGCTTTTTGTTCTTTATATTTTCCATCTATTTTTTTACTTTGAGATTGAGTTATTCCACTTTTCTTTATAAACCTTCACAAGATTACACTAGTCTACACTGTAGACCGAAAGTGACAGACTGTATTCTTCAAAAGTAAACATTTACCAAAGCAAGCAAAGATTTTTTCAAGCATGTGTTCATCAGTTCTACCCATTTAGCTCATTCAGTCCTGTTCCATGCACTCTTGTTTGGGGTTGGAAGGAATCTGCAGAGATCATCCTGAGCAACACCTCTGTCACAGCAAGGACACCATCCACTAGGTCATGTTGCTCAAAGCCATGTTCAACATGACCTTGAGCACTTCCAACAATGGGGCATCCACAACTTCTCTGGGTAAACTGTTCCAATGTCTCACCACCTTCACTGTAAAAAATTTCTTCCTTATGTCCAATATGAATCTACCCTGCTTCAGCTTAAAACCATTGCCCCTTGTCCTTTCACTACAGGCCTTGGTAAAAAATCTACATATAAACCTCCCTTATATATTGAAAGGCTGCAATAATGTCTTCTCAGAGCCGTCTCAAGACTGAACAACCCCAACACTCGTAGCCTTTCTTCATAGGAGTGGTGCTCAATCCCTCTGACCAGCTTTGTGGCCCTCCTCTGAACCCACTCCACGTCTGTCCTGTACTGGGGAACCCAGAGCTGGATGCAGTATACCATGTGGCATCTCATGAGAGTGGGGAGAATCACCTTCCTTGACCATGTTTCCTTTTATGCAGCCCAGGAAAGGATTGTCCTTCTGTGCTGCAAGCACACATTGATGGCCGAGGTCCACAGGGAAAAATCAGTGTCAGCTTCAGATCAAAAATGTCTTCTTTTCATATCAGTTAGTGGAGCAATGTATATTCCTATTTTATCAAAATAATATATATTTTCTTCAAGATGTCTTTTGATTGTGATAGATATATAAAAAAATCAAGACTTCCACGCAGAGATGTCAAAAAAAGCCCTGCAAAATAACAGAATGTGTATGTAGAACTACATCCAATTCCAAGTGTTTTGGCATATCAAACAATACATGGAAGATATATCACATTCAGTTCAGAATCATATGGCTTAAAAAACCTGGAAGTTCATCTCATTTTTTAGGGAAATGGAAAGAAGTTGGCACTGTGATTGGTTCAGTACTGAGGCATCCATACAGCTCAAATCCTCTAGGTCCTAAATCCAGTTGCACATATATTTTGACGGAACATAATAGAATCAAAGTTACTCTGACTTCTCTGCAGTAAACCATTCTGGAACTTTCTGCCCTCATAATCCCAGCATGTCGTTCTTGGCTTCATTAAGGTTTTGATTTTCTACTTGTAGGTGTAGGCAATTTGTAGTTACTCAAGAGCCTGATATACTGAGCAGGAGGAATCCTGCTACAGTTAAGAAGTAGTTCCTCAGCTGCTCTGTGGAGGCTTTCCAGGTTCCATTAGTTTCATGGGGTTTGGGGTATTTTTGTTCTGTTTATCATTATTATATGAGGTGTCATGGATGTTGATATAATATCTTCCAGAAGCAGAGAATCTGGGGCAAAATTTACCCATAGGAAAGCAATTATGAATTCTTTCTTCATCTTCAGCCAGAGCACTAAGTTCAGCAGTAACACCAATCTATTCCGCCTTTGAACTTACACAATATTTTGTTTAAAGCAAAGATGGACATGAAACAAATGTTCCATAGAGTCTGAGCAGTTTCTTTCTTAATAAATCTTAGCATTTCAAAACTTGGAACTGAATTTCTCTGCCAGATGCTGTATTGTGTGCAACTGAATCAAAGACCTAGAGCTGAACAACCTCCTATTCTCTGATCTTCTAGTAGTCAAAATTGCCATTTAGGTGTTGATGCTCTTTTTAATTTATAATTCAGATCTCATTTCACTCCTTAGGAGATGCCATTGAAGTGTCAATATTTTAAAACTGGATAAATAAATTTCTATCATAAATAAAATGCATAATGGATTAAATAAACAAATAAATTTAATGCAAATCAAAGCTTGCAGTGCCCAGCTGACACCTCCTATTAGCTGTAAGCTCTAAGTCAGGTTAGTAGGCTCTATAAAATATGTGAGGAAATAAAGTTCTTCATTGAATTTAAGCATACTCAGAAAACTGTTTAAGCTAGTCAGAGGAAATATAAACCTCCCCTATTCTCCATATCCATAAGAATTCAGTATTCTTAAAATAGTTTTCTCCCCAGGATTTGGACACCATATTCAACATTTCAGGAAGAATACATGCAAGAATATAAAATATAATTCCTCTCCTTGTGTCAGGTATACCTACTTTTTCTCCATACACCCAAGGACTGAAATGAAATGAGTGAGCAGAGATTTAGCAATCGTTATGATATTGAGGGAGGAAGTTAAGTCCTTTCTTTCTCATCTTCCTTCCTCTTGCACTCCTTGTATTACTGCACACTCTCCTACTTCTTTCAATAAAGTGGCATAAATGTATACAGAATGTGGATGATGGAAGTTCAGTTTCTTTCTGAGATATGCATCCTTCATGTGAGTGCCCTCACTTTCAGGCTAGTCCCCCAGCTCTTTTTGTTCTTTTGCTGCCATGTGTGACACATTTCTAGTTCCAAATTAATGGGGACAGAAAAGGAGACATCCTGGAAACAAGAATGACATAGTCAAGAGTGCAAATAAATTTGCTTTCTTCATATCCTTTTACTTCTCCAACTATCAACATCTTGCTGCAAAACATTTCACACCGTCCGTCACATCCAGGGACTTCATGACTCATTACCTCCTCTTTCAAAAGGTGATCCTCCAAGGATGTGCCTGATCTCTGGCTCAGAGAAGAGGAAGACTGAGTCGGACATTCCATCCACTGTGAGGCACAGGATTTCCAAATCCCATCATTTTACTTTGTATTCATAATTTTTCTTTATTCAAATACTTTTCTTATTTGTTTGTTTTAAATCACAGGGAGAAAAAATAAATTAAGCAGTTCTATAAATTTTTAAATGGCATAGTGATCCCAGAGTCATGAATTTAATTTTCTGTTTAAGTACCATTAGCCTGTTACTTGAAACAGTTGGGCATTTGCTGGTGACATAATAATGCAATTTCTTTCACTTTTTCATTACAGTAAGCCTGAACAGTCAAGGAGTTCATAACAGTCAACAGTTCATAAGAAATGAGAAGGAAGATTTGTAATCTAGTATTTTTAATCTTGACAACATATGCCCTTTACTTGCTCTAATCATTAGCTCCATAACAGAAGTTCCCCTGGAGTCTAGCTGTAAATGTAGGACAAACACCTAACACAGGAAATTAACTTTGCAGGCATTTTGTTGTTTGTTTTGACTATAAACAGTTCTACTGTTTATAAATGAGTTTCACACCAAACAAATTCCAGTTCTAAAGAAAAAATTGCCCATGTATGTTGATAGAAGGTAGTTCAGGAGCCTTTCATGAATCACTTATTGCCTGGATCTCAGCTCCTCTGTTCAGTGTATTGGTTTCCTTTTAACTAATTATTCTTTTTTAAATTGTCTATTAAATAATGAAATGTGAGGCAAAGAATGAATGAAAATTTTGCATACATTTCTATGCATAATTTTAGCTGGATTTTCCAGACAATACCATCTGAATCTCCAGAAATTCCTTTTTTTTTTTTTTTTTTTTAATTAACGCGCCTTCAGTACTGCTATTTCTTAATAATCCTGGAGCTTCCAAAAACTAATTGATTTTCTTCAGTAGCCACCAGGTGGCAATCAGAAACTTAGCCTGCTCCATCAACTCTTCCGAAGCAGCTCCTACAGGCAGAGAATATCTGTAAGCATAAAGGAGAAAAAAGTATCTCCATGGTGACTATTATATTATGTTGTTTGTCATGAGTCAAACTAGATGAAACCATGTTCATGCTTCTAAATTACATATTTCATATCATTAAGTCCTGAGCAGCTAACCTTGAAAAAAATCTCTCTGCTGAAAGATGTACTTTGTCTCACAAAGAGCTTGCAGATAGCTTATTATCCATGTGGTATTTTCAGCCTTCCGGACAGTGACCATAGTGAACATTCCTGAAAAAAATCTATATGGATTTTTAAATTGCCTTTTCTACACAAGTAAAATATCTTATTTAATAATAATTCAGCCTAAAGTACTTGTTTTTCTCTGTCTTCTATTGGGGTTTGAGTGAGGCATTGCAGAGCTATGACAGGCAGGCAAAGCAGTTCCGCACTTTTTCCTCTCATCATTTGGCTTTTAAAGAGCTGAGAGCCCTGTAACAGCGGCTTGGCTCTCAACATCATCATAGCAATCTAAAAAGTAAAGATGGAAAGCTCTGGTCTACACGTGTATTCCATTTTTAAAAACAGCCTGCGGAGATGTTGCTAAAGAGCAGCAGGTTTGGGTTTTGGTTTTTTTTTTTTTTTCAGAAGTGTTTTAAGAGCCTAAACCCCATTGACTGTTAGGAGAAGATTTTTGGACGAAAAGAAAAACTTAACTCACTTTTATTTAATTTGGGTTTTCTTTTAGGTCTATTGCATCTAGGTCTTCTCCTATAGATCTCTCTGGTTTAGCTCCCGTCCCTTTGGATCACTTGAAACCATCATATGTCTAGTTCCATTTCAACTAACTGGAAAACAAGACAAAAGAGTTGTAAAGGATACATTGTTTATTACATAAAATGACGGAATTATTTATTGTGATTGCGCCACACATTTATTTTTAATTTTTAGGAAAAGAGAAATGGCAGAAAGCAAAAAGATTTTAAAACAGGTAATTAAAGTAAATAGAGACACAAGTATAAGAATTGTTGGAAGCCCCTGGTATCAGGAATAGAGAAGAAATCCACCTTCCAGCAAGGCTTGAAGGACATCAGGTTTAGAGCTTGAAAATAAGAAACTGTAGTACTCAGTGTCATTTGCTGCTGAAAGTCACTTTTGGAAGCACCAGTGTTAACGGTATGTGAAATAACAGTAATAAAGAGACCGTCTCAATCTACACGAAGGAACATAAAGATAAACCAGATCCTTATAGACTGACACCATTTGCAAGTCAGTTGTTTCCCATTTCCTATTTTAAATACTTTTCACCATCACTCTGGAGCATTTGTTAGGTACAAGGTAGCAAACTGGTGGTCCAGTTGTGTGATTTGTTATAGAAATTCCTGTGATCATGCAGTCTGTTGTTTCCTTTGTTTTTTCACTGCCCTCCAGCATACAAACCGTCTTGTATCTTGTCTCTAGGCAAAGGCAGATTTACAAAGTCAACTAAATTTCCCATACAGTTTTAACTTCCCCTTCATCATTCAAAGAGAAATTAATTTTCATTTCTTACAATCGAATCCAGACAAAGTACAAAGGTTTGCTATTACTCTTTGGAAAAAAAAAAAAAAAACCAAAACAAAACCACAAATCAGGTAATTCCTGATTTTAAAAAAATGTATAGAGAGGCTATCTTTGTGCAGTCACCGTAAAAAATGCAAGGACTGCAAATTCAAGAAGCCGAGTTATTTTTCTCTGCTAATAACTTGTAATTCTCTGTAGGAGCATTAGATGGCAGTGTTGTTACACTATTCGAAGCATCCATTCTTTTATTTCTGGTTTTGTCAGAAACCATCACTTCAATCCAACATTACAAAGTCAAAGCATAATTACCACTAATGCTCCCCCTCTCTTGAGCACTGCCATCAGGGTATATTCTGCAAATGAATGGAAACTGTTAATTATAATTATATTAGACACCCATATTGTATGTTTCAGCAGTGCTGGTGTCATCTTTGGATCTTTGCTTATCATTACAGGGGAGATATTAAAGGGATGAAGACCACAGTGACAACACTCCTTTATAGTATGAAAATTATGCATCCTATTTCACTAACAGCTCAGTCCAATAATTTGAAAATGTTTGTAATTGGATTATTCTGTACCCAGAAACAAAAAAAAAAAAAAGAAAAAAGAGAATGTGTAGTTAATTTTCTCTTTTTTTTTTTTTTATTTGATTGTTTGCAATATAATTAATACGTTTGCTTTCATTTACAAAGCAATAACCTTTCATATCCATTTTAACTTGAAACCTGTATCTTCATTTTCAACCCAGACTCCAGGGAACTGTTTCAAGTAGAGCTATAATATGTGTACAGCACAAAATCCTGTCTCTGAAGACACTGGGGAATAGCATGTACTTTCTTAGCTCTTCATCCTCTCTTCCTCACACCAATTTTCCTAGCTCTGTTTTCCTCTTCACAAAAGCCCTAGTTTATTCTTAGCTTCCTGACCTTTCCAGAAAAGACCTGTCATCTTTTGCTTAGCATTTTATTTAGCCAGTATTTCACAATCTGTCTGGTGCATCTCCCTGAAATTTTTCAGCTATGTTCATTACTGATTCCTGCACTGACTCTGCGGGGGTGTTACTTTATTCAAACCTCTGCTGATTCTCCCCAGAACTCGCCTGAACATAGTAGTAGTAGCAGAGTATTGCTTTAAGTGCCCACGAACTTTGTTCCCCTTTAACTATGCTAGTTTAACTAAATGACTGCAATGACACCCCCTACAGTGACGATGCAGTTGTACTGATATAAAGGACCTTCAGCTAATTGTAAATGTACATATTCTTCCAGCTGTAGCAGAAATGAGTAAGCCGTTATTGCCTACAGCAGATCCTTACTTAGGTCCTAGCAACCACCTCTACCAGTTTTATCTCCATTTGTAAAGTCAGCTGAGAAGCTCATCCAATTGCTAAAATGTTTCATTCAAAATGAGCCAAACCTGCAATGAATTGCTCATCATTTTGAATGGATTAAACCACTAGGCATGCAACTTTTCCCTAATCAGACCATGATCATAACCTGGTAAAGAGGTATCTCACAAAAGTGAAAAATACAGGTGCCACGACTCAGCTTTTGCCTCACTGTAACCAACACAAGATCTCTGTTCAGAAGGCCTTTTACCATCCTGAATCATACTGCTAAATAGTTGTCCCCTCTTATCCATTTCAGAAGGCCTTCTGAGCAGCACACAATTATTTCTCCTTGAAAGGCAACTCTTGAATACCATTCTTTTAGGAAAAATACAGTTTGCTTCATTTTTTTTTCCAGTGCACCTTTCCAACTTTCCTCAAATCTAAGCTGGCCTGCTGCAGGATTTCTGCCATGTAGCCTGTAGTATAGAAACTTTAGGACCTGCAAGGCAAGCCAAGGTCCTCAGGGCTCTCAGTGGCCTGGGCACACAGCAGGAAACCTGGAAGCTTCCACTGGAGGCAGCACTCCTTGGCCTTGCCAGGTTACCAGCACTGCAGGAGCTTGCTGTGGGTAGTGCCAAGGAAGAATAAAGCCCACTGCTAATCAAACAGATTTTTCCTGAGAAACTTTCCTGGATCCAACTGGGAAATTAGAAGAATTTGACATGTTTTGGTGGAACATTTGAAATGTTGTTGAACGTGCATTTCCCAGTGGAAGGTTTCCAGGCAGCTGTCATAAATTCAGGCCAGGAGAGATAAACAAACTGAAGACACCATAACCGTTCTCTTCTCTTCTCTTCTTTGCATTAATGCCTCAGAAGCTCATTTGCAACAAAATCCTCTGAGTGCATTCACTGTATCTGAACTCAGAGACAATTTTGTTGATGTTTTGCCACTATTCAGATAGAAAATATCTTCCAGAAGAACTAATAGAGATTCTGCATGAATATATGACAAATTTCACTTAGTTCATCTGCAACACCCAAGCAGATAATATCTGTTATCCACCTTAGCAATTACTCAGGCAATTATTAGATCAATGTTCACAGGGCTTCATATTCAAAGTCAGTTCCCACATACCCCCTATGGCTCAGAGGCATATACATGTAGATCTTTATGCATGAAAATCTTGAGGAAAAAAAATTGTGGAACAGAAATGACAACAGTATTTTTAAGATGGATCATTATGGAGGATCTTAGTCTGGCATCTTAAAGGTAGGCATCATGGCCTAACACAGTCATCTTAGGTTCCCTATGGAGAGAATGAGAAACTTGAGTGGCTCACATCATCCTAATATTCACAAGAGAGGAACACGTAAGAGGTCAGACAAACTGCAGCCTAAGAATGGCTAATATTCTTTGCTGACTATAAACGAATCTTCAGGGAGTAGTTCAAACCTGGACATCTAACTTTAGGAGATTTAAAGTTAGTTGTAGTGTGTCCCAGTCTGTAGTCCTCATACAGAAGATAAATGTCTCTCTTTCAACAAAAAGCCCAGAAAGCCAGCTGTATCCTGGGCTAGCATGGCCAGCAGGTCAAGGGAGGTTATTCTCCCTCTCTACTCTGCTCTTGTGAGACCCCACCTAGAGTACTGCATCCAGCTCTGGAGCCCCCAGTGCAAGAAGGACATGGACCTGTTGGATCAGGTCCAGAAGAGGGCCACAAAGATGATCAGGGATCTGGAGCACCTCCCCTATGAGGACAGGCTGAGAGAGCTGGGGCTGTTCATCCTGGAGAAGAGAAGGCTCCAGGGAGATGTTAGAGTGGCTTTCCAGTACCTGACAGGGGCCTACATGAAAGATGGGAAGGGACTTTTTACAAAGGTTTGTAGTGATAGGATGAGGGGTAATGTCTTAAATCTACAATGGGGTAAATTTAGATTAGCATTTAGGAAGGAGTTCTTCACTGTGAGGGTGGTGAGACACTTGAATGGGTTGCCCAAAGCAGCTGTGGATGCTTCATCACTGGATGTGTTTGAATACAGATTGGATGGGACCTCGAGCAATCTTATCTAGTGGGAGGTGTCCCTGCCATGGCAGGGAGGTTGGAACTAGATGATCTTTAAGGTCACCTTCCAACCCAAACCATTCTATCATTCTATACACCTTTGCTGTAACATTTTATCTGACTCTCTGTTGTATGTATGCATTTATCACAAACCTTAATTTGAAAGGCAAGGCAAGTAGATATGGCTAGATGTAATTCATTTCAGTACACAACTGTCATGTTTTTATTATGTCCACTTAGAGTCTACATTGAGAAATGGGCATTGAAATACTTTATTTACTTCCATACACAAAGAATTTTAAAATAATCCATATCTCTCTTCAGTTGTATAGGAATGAAAGACTATAATTACTGATATGTATGCTAAAATCTTGTGAGGTTTTCAGACTATATTGTGCATGAGGTTGGGTGGACAGAGAGGAAGAATAAAGAAGAAAGAGAGGGAGAAAGCACATAATATTATAATTTTGTTTTAAGAAAAAAAACCCCAAAACTAACACCAGAAAAAATGGAAATTAATAGGCAATTATTACTTCAAGGACTCAAAGCACAGAAAGCCCACAAGCACACCACAAATAATTTGATAGGCATCTGCTTAAATCAGATGTGTATTTGGGTCATATGATTTCTCTAATATAATCCAACAGAAAAAGGTTTCCATATAAAGACTTAGGGCAAATAGGTGCCATGTTATCCAAGATCTTGAAACTGAAAAGCTGAACTTGGAGTCATTATAAGTTATTTTTCATTTTTGCCTTCTTTACCACATTATTTAGTTTCAAGCAATTCATCCTCCATTTTAAATGGGAAAAAACAGATTATAATTTTTTTTTTCATTTAGCAATGCACATTTGAAAGGTAGAATAATAAAGTATAAAAATACACTTTTTTTTTCTTTATTCAAAGCCTTCCCAGTATTTCCTCATTTTACTTTATACCCTAGTTACTCCCCTGTAAGGCTACTGCAAATCTGTTGCAAAGAGATCTATTTCACTCTGTTAAAAAAAGAGCCTAAACTCAGAGAATGCAGAGATTTAAACTACTCCAGAGTTCACATCTGGGAAGCTAATACAGGGTCCACATTTGTGAATCCCATTGTGATGAATATAAGGACACAAATCTACTAGAGGTGGTCCAGCATGACTTGGTCCTGCATTAGCTTTCTTCTAGACTGAAGATCCCATAATTACAGGGGTGATCCAATTGAAAACACACTGAAAAATCCCTCTCTTTCCCTACAAATGGTACATTTTGAGCTCATCAGCTGCTTTAGTCAGCTCAGTGTGATGTGGCTCTAATAATAAACAAGTAATTTGAATACTGAACCTGGACACCAAAATTCTGCTGGATATTGTAGAAGCCAGGTGCTCCAACTTAGGACAGTGCAACTACTAAGTTTTTCCAGTGTCTCTCGTCTTCCATAATTAAGATTAATAAGCCAAAAAATAAAGTCTTACTGATCACCAAGAAAGCAAAATAAAGAAGATTCAAAACTTTTTTGAGATTGGTTGTAATTAGGCAATCCAAGAGTGCATATGGGTATGGGCATTTAATTAGCAGGCTACACACCACAGTTTAAAACTCCTCTTCAGGTAGATCCCTATCGTGACTGTGAACAAGAGCAAGGATGAATATGCTAAATACTTTTAATAAAGCTGCTGTCTCTCCTTGTTTCAAAGCTTCTCTTTTTTACTCAGGAATATCCCATTCCTCTTAGTTTCCAATTTGCCCATGGAAGCTCCAGTTGATCAGCCTCTCTAGATTACCTTTACTGCTGCAAGACCTCTCAAGAAACTCTCTTTTCTACTGCTTAGTGCATTTGTATTAAACAATATAATGAGGTATATTGTAGTAAACAATACAACCAGAATAACAGAGTAATTGGGGATAGAGATAGGAGAAAAGCTTGCTTTAGTGCTCTTACGTTTTAAACAGACATGGGCTTTATCTTTTTTTTTTTTTTTTTAATCACTCCCCTGAATTTCCAGAGCTGTCCCTCCTTCGTCTGATCAGCTGAGTAATTTAATTTAGTGGTTAAAAAAAAAAATCCAATTGGCTGCTGCTTTGTTCATCTGATTTTATTTTTCAATTCCAAATGAAACTAACCTACTGAAGAGCTGTGGGAGAGAGTGTAGAGCAGGCTGAATGCAGAAGTTTAAAAGCTGCCTTTATTTTTTCATTCTCTCACTTCAGACACTAAGTAGCTCCCAGATGTGTTTGTCAAAATAAAACAAAGCTGACAAGATGGCAGGGTGAGAGAAATAAGGCTATACATATGTGAAGAAGATGGAGTCATCAC
>JAAGNO010002580.1:15205-33669 GCA_033439905.1 Ceryle rudis
CCAGGCTGAACAATCCCAGCTCCCTCAGCCTGTCCTCGTAGGAGAGGTGCTCCAGACCCCTGATCATCTTCATGGCCCTCCTCTGGGCCTGCTCCATCAGGTCCATGTCCTTCCTGTGCTGAGGGAATCCAGAGCTGGACACAGTATTCCAGGTGAGGTCTCACCAGAGCAGATTGTGGCAGTATCACCTCTCTCGATCTGCTGGCCACGCTTCTTTTGCTGCAGCCCAGGATGCGATTGGCCTGGTGAGCTGCAAGCCCACACTGGCTGCTCATGTCCAGCTTCTCATCTACCAGCACCACCAAGTCCTTTTCTGCAGGGCTGCTCTCTATCACCTCCTCCCCCAGCCTGGATTGATAGTGGGGATTGTTCCGGCCCAGGTGCAGGACCCTGCACTTGCTCTTGTTGAACCTCATGAGGTTCACCTAGGCCCACCTCAACAAGACAGGCCCCAGTACAGACCTCTGAGGGACACCACTTGTCACTGCTCTCCATCTGGACTTTGAGCCATTGACCACTACCCTCTGGATGCAGCCATCCAGCCAATTCCCTATCCACTGAACAGTCCACCCATCAAATCCATATCTCTCCAACTTGATGAGTAGGATATTATGGGGGACCGTGTCAAAGGCCTTGCAGAAGTCCAGATCGATCACATCCACAGGTTGTCCCTTATCCACTGTTGCAGTCACTCTGCCGTAGAAAGCCACCAGGTTGGTCAGGCAGGATTTCCCCTTAGTGAAGCCATGCTGGCTGTCCTTGATCACCTCCCTGTCCTCCATGTGCCTTATCAGACCTTTTAGGAGAATCTTCTCCATGATATTCCCAGGCACAGAGGTGAGGCTGACAGGTCAGTGGTTCCCAGGGTCCTCCTTTCTACCCTTTTTGAATATAGGTGTAACATGTCCCTTCTTCCAATCACGAGGGACCTCACCTGACTGACAGGACTTCTCAGATATTATTGAGAGTGGCTTGGCGACTCAGAACTCTGGGATGCATCTCGTCAGGTCCCATAGACTTATGTACATTCAGGTTCCTCAGGAGGTCACGACCCTGATTTTCATATACAGTGGGAGTGACTTCACACCCTTGATTCCTGCCTTGTGGTTTTTTGACTTGGAAGGAGATGGGAGAGACACCATGTATGCTTCTCTCAGCTTTGTCTCTGGACACAGCTCAGGTCAAGAGCAGGGGGAAATCCAAGAATAAGTAAAAATGAATATCCTTCTACTTCACACCTACATTAGCTTTATCTGGGAAGACATTTAAATGGTAGCAACCAAGTGCTGCAAACAATGCTGCAATTCACATTCAAACTAAAGAGACAATGTGAAGATGCACCTGGTTTTGGAATTTACCTAGATACATGCCAGACAGAACTTTGCTCCCCAGTCGCAGGGAGTTAGAAAGAGGATGCCAAATAGGCTGTACTTCTCCAGTCTCAGGTATCTGAAATAAGCAGCCTCTTTCATGTCCATGCAAGTCCACTGGAAACAGAAGGGGAGCACTTTTGCACTTCCGATTCTTGGTCATTTTCAGAGCACAGCTTTGCTGGACAAACATTTAGTTATGAGAAATGTTACAGATGCCCCCCAAATTAAGAGGCCGGCAACAAAGGTAGGACCCCCCCCCCCCCAAAAAAAAAAGCACACCACCAAAAAAAAAAAAAACAAACCAACCCACCAGCAAAAGAGCTTGATTCCATAGAAGCAAGCCTTCTGACTGCTCCTTCCTTTTCTCTCATGGAAAACATAACTTGTAGTCACTTTCTCCCCAAGAGTAACTTACAGTTTTCCCCAAAGCTTTCAAGTATATCACTTTACAGACCAGAAATCTCATACTACCCGCAGAACCTGACGATCTCCACAGCAAATTGCTCAGGAAGTAAAGAGGAGGGCAAGGACGCTTGCTTTCATCTTTAGCATATCTCAGCTCTTTCCTAGAGCAAAAGTTGTAAGAGCAAAAGGTGCCACAAACTCCATGAAGCAGCAGAATTAAGATAAATCTCCTTGCAAGACAAAAGCTGTCCTGCAATATAACTAGGAATGAGACACAGATACAGTGCTGCTAGACCAAAACTTAAGTATCTCCAATAATAATTCAGAAGCACAAAGGCTTTTTTGAGCCAGACAGCAGCTCAACACAGAGCATTGATGGTTACCTGCTGTCAGAAGTTCCCCCTTACCTTAACTGATCAAACTGAAGTATCGTTTTAGGCTGACAACCTTGATATGGCGAAAAAAAGAAACACGTGGCTCACAAAACAGTAATTATTCATTAAAAGTGAGCTTATGAATAGTATATTTGATAAGGGAGGTTTACCTTCAACCAAGAGTATGGGTTTTTTTTCTTCTCCTCAAATATGTACTAGTGCTATAGCATTAGCCATGGCAAGACAAATGTACACTAACACTGTGTAGCAACAAGCAGCACTAATGAAGAAGATACCGGGGAAAAAAAGAAGTCACTGATGGTAGGAAAGATACTGAGTGTTAAAAGAATAGCCAATATAAAACTAAATTGGTTGTCTATCTTATTTCTGTTTGGGGAAAAAAATAAAAATCAAAAGCTGGATTCATTTTTCACTGGATTATTATTATGCTCCTCTGGAAATTGTCTGCAGTGATTTCATTCCAGGAAATAATATAAATCTAGTATTAGAGCTGAACTCAGGAGTCACACACACGTTAAAACCACAAATTTAATTGGGTTCTGGCATCAAAAAGTTATATCCGAGTTGCATTTGCCATTCTTTCAGCCTTCAATTGTCCTTTCCAAATCAGAATTGCTAATAGAAACTTTTACAAGTCTATAATAGTGACAACTCTCACATACAGATAATGGGCTGGATTGCATCTGGCTCTGTAAAGGTGTGCAAAGGGGAAAAGATCACAAAGAGCCTACAATGCACAACATATTTTCTGCAGTGCCATCCAGGATTCACAGCCTTCCAATTTATAGAGTGTAGACCAGTGCTAGACTCTCAAAAGCACTAAAGAAGGGTTACAGCTTGTTAGTCCTGCAGCAATCAACTTGTCTTGCCCAAGAGAAAAGGACAGGCATGTTCCACCTTCTCAAAAGGGGCAATAACAGCCAGTCTTTTACAGAGCAACTGAAAGCTTTCCTCCTGCACAAGCCATAATGGTCTCCAGATCTTTCAAATTGTAGTAATCTCACCCTTACTTTCAAGAACCCTGAAAATGCTTATCTTTGAGTTTTGGCCAAGCCAGGGATGCTCATATTGGTTTTGAAGAGAAAGCAGATTGAAACTCAGTACTTAGGTGCTGCTCCTGGAGAACAGCACTCCTCAGCTCTGATTGCACCCTACAGAGCTCAAACCACATCCCTTTCTGTGCCAAAAGAATGATAAGTTAAGCCTAGCTGTTCTCAGAGAGGATGCTAGAATGTGGAATTGGACTTGCAGTAGCTGGCTGACAATAATAGTTTTAGAAGAAACACATGTTACAGTGACAGTAGCAAGTTTAAGCTCTGCATCATATTAGTGACACTCTACAGTGCTGATAAAACCATAATGCTACAGTGTAGCTAGAAGACTAACAGTTTAGGTAATAAATGTTCTTTCTCTACTATACAATAGGAACTTAACTTTTAATCCCTCAGGGAAAAAAAAATAAAAATAATAATAAAAAAATTCTCTTTGTCTTCACTATCAGAATCTGTCAACAATCTTTCATGAAAAGACCAGGAAGTCAAATCATCAGGGGAGTTTGCTGGCATTTGTTTTGGAAGTTTTATATTTGCAATTCAAATTGCCTTCTAATACGGTAAAATGTAATTTCATTTAAGATACATGTTATTTGCCATACAAATATAACTCTTAAAATGCTCACTAAAATCAGATACAGTCACTTGACAAAAATATAAAGGAAGGGAATGAACATCAAGAAAAAAAACAAACAAAAAACCAAAAAACCCACAAAAGAAGAAAGAAATCCTGCCACTGAGGTGTCCTAACAACAAAAAAGTTACTCAGAGTTGCAGGTTTTGCACCCATCTTAGCAAAAGAGTAAGAAGGAATATAATTTACCTTGATTGTGGAACAATACCTCAATATTTTTCTTATCTGCTAACATATACTGATAAATATGAGCCCAGAACAAATCCATCAGCTGCAGGGAGTGCCTGTACTTTCAACATCCTTCACCAGCAAAGAATGTTTTCCATTCTGCTCAGGAAGTGCACCCCTTTATAAACATGCTAATCAAAGCCCTCTATTTTTTAACAAAACATATCTCAAATTAAAGCATTAAATCTTTCCATAATCAAAGGAACAGCTGAGGTTGAACATCTGAGCAGAACCATTTTGCTGTTCAGATTTATCATTATTATTGTTAGAATAGAGAGCAGTGACACAAAATGAACCGAGAAGTCCTTTGAGCAAAGCACTGTGCAGAACACAGGGAACACGCTGGCACAATGGGAAGTGGGTTAGTTAGCATACCCTGGGACACTATCCCATCTTACCTGATATATGTGTGCTCCTGACCTATTACAATTTCCTGACCTGTTACAATATTACAGGTTAGTGGAAGCCATTTTCATGGCAATGCTTCAGGATAGTTTAATTTAACCTGTTTTCATTTACATCCACAATGAAATTAAAACATTGTCAGGTACCAAATTTCAGCTGAGAGGCAGAAGCTCCAGCAGTACAGAGCCACGTCCTTGAAGCACACTGCTTCGCTTTGCAACTGCAAAAACAGCCTAAGCAAGTCCTCAGCTAACCAGCTGACAGCTGAAATGGCAACGTGGGTAATGGCAACATGGATAAAGGGTGCGAGTCGAGTCAGATAGGTGAAATAACTTGTCCCAAGTTGAACAGCACAATCAGAGTCCAGAAAAGAATGGATTTCCTTCCAGGAAAAAGTAGCTATCAGTGCTACAAGTTTGTCTCACCATAACTTGGCAAACAACTTCTGTGACCAGTACACATCAAACATTCCTGTAATAAGGGCTGGATTCCCAGAAGGGTTTAACAGAACGGCTGCCTACACACTACACTCTCGTGCCTACGGTCACAATACTCTACCTACTGGACTCCGGTATTTCTAACAATATTCTCCCTTCGAGTTACAAAAATGCCTACATTGGGTCAGAGCAGAATCTAGTCCCAAATCCTGTCTTCAACAATAACCAGAAGCAGATGCCAAGAGAAGAGCACAGGAACAGAGGAAAGCTACAGATACTACCCTTGAACACACTCCCAGCTCCAACAACTTGAGGGCCTGGCACTTCACGGATAGTCTTTTGGAGAAGACTCCCAAGTGTTTAGCATCCTCAGTGGATTTCTGTGTAATGAAATTATCCATTCTCATTTTGAACTTGGGTGAACTTTTATGTTCCCAATACCCTGTGGCAAACCATGATTTTTTTTCCTTAAACGATGCTTAAATCCTCAGCCCTTAAGATTTAAAACCTGGTGCTCAACCCACGTAGATACCTAAACCAGCCCATTTTTAGGGCTTTAAACAATCTTAAGGTTTTGCCTCTGTTCATCCAGTCAAAACTTGTCCTTGTCCACGGTCACCACATTCCCCCCATTTTCAGTCATCCCTGTCCTCCTCTTCCACTACATGTTCAGCCAGCGCCATCGAAAATGATGCCCACGTAGGCCACAAGAGCAAAACTGGCAGGGAAGAAATCCCGTTTGCAACAAGAATATTGCTTGGGATAGGAAGCAAGCTGGCCATCTCTACACCTGTTGCCTCAATGTGTCAAGCCTCTAGTGCACGAGCAACAAGCATCACCCTCAAAAACACAGGGAGATCAGTACTAGTATTGTGCCTATATGACTCAGGTAGAGATATAACTTTAAATTAAAACCATTTATGGCAATTTTTGTAACCATGTGGTATTGCCGTCACAACAATGATGATAATATGCAACTGCTATCATGGGTACCAGTTTCTTTCACCATAACTTGGCAAACAACTTCTGTGACCACCACACATCAAACATTCCTATGAGGGCAGGATTCCCAGATTGGTTTATCAGAACAGCTGTCTACACTAAATTGTTTTGCCTATGGTTACAAGAATGTGCCATGGCTAATCTAGATCTGGGTGGGATTAACTCCCTACAGCTGCTGGTGCTGAGATTTCTGGCTCTATTTAATTTGGCAAAAAAACTGCACAGGAAGCTGAAATACTCAGTCACTATAGAGAAGCTTCTGACATTTTTGTCCCTAGATCCTGGAGAACCCAAACACAACTAACTCCTGCCAGAAATAAGTAAACTATTACACAAACAGGCATGTAAATTCAGGTTGCAGTTTTGCTACCACTTTAAGATGCCCAAAGTGCAAGTTGTCTCTGTCCTTGCCACCTCCCGTGGCTGAGTGTTCCCACTCTGCCTCAGGTGCCAGCACTAGTTCTTGTTAGGCCATGAGCTGAGCTGACTCAGGGATCCCAAGGACCAAAAACACCACAAAAAAAGCCACACCAGAATACCTCAGAACGCCTTGGCTTTCAGCCAGGTCTGCTCCCTAGCCTGATTCACCTGGTAGCTACACAAAAGCAAATGCCTGCACCAGGGAAGGAGCAGAAGCCATCAAGGACAGAACTACCTCTAGCACTAGGACTGAATTAAATAACCAGCATGGTAGGAACATGCTCGCTGTGCAACACCACAGAGCTCAGTGGTGTTGCAGCAAAGGAAGGGAACAGGTCTGTCTGCAGTACTACATAGATCACAATCCTGCCATGACTCTGGACAGCCACTTCTTAAGATCATTTAAGTATCTACAAACACTGCCTATTCAACTCTAAACAAATTAGTAAATGTGCACTGTCAGACCAACTAATTACCTCACCAAGCTTTGGACAGTTTATCTAAGCCATTAAGCCTTCCTCAGCTTTCTTAATAGAGAACATACTTTAGTAATGATGTGCTGTTCAGTTCCCAGCCTAATTTCACAACAACTTCACAACCTGCCATCTTCATCTCTGCTAGGTGAAGAAAAGGACTACCTAGCACCCTTTGCTCTCAGCCTCTGAAGAAACACAAAGGTCTTTGCAAGCCTAGGACACAGAATACCCTATAGGAGCACTAAATAGGATTATCAGGGAGAGATGGGAGACTTGCACCGACCATGCCAGTTGTATGTTTGGAGAGCTTAGCTGGCTGGAATGCCTAGCTGGTGCATATCTGCAGCCAATTAGCGGTAAAAAGCACCTCCTGTGGAGCCCATCAAAGCCACCTCGCCCCTGAAAGGATTGCTGCATAGAGATCTGAAGCTCTGCCTTCCTCCTGGAGGAAGGCAGGGATTCCCCACACCGTACAACACAGTAAGAGATCAAATCCAGGAATCAAACTCTGATATCTCACTCATGAGACTACTAAGGCTGGCAGAAACGTCGATTTTAATCAAAATCAAATAAAAAGTGAGGCAGTGAACCTTCAGAGAGCTGCCACAAGCAAAATATGTACAGCTCCACTTTAAAAGACAACAACAAAAATCTCATAACCACAGCTGTACTAAAATACATTTGACATTGGCCATGTTAGCCATCCCACTTGACTTATTCCCACTGGCATGTGGCTGCAAATTGCAGCCCCCTTATACAGTAACGCCTAAGAGAACTTGCCCCAAGAGAGAGCTGACATGGCTGCACCAACCTTCCCCCAAGGGTTTTTCCCAATGGAAGAAAGCTTTAATTTGCAGCTGGTGCTCTACAGTACTTTCTTCATCAGAGGCTGCAGGGAAAAAAAATGCTGTATCTGTGCATGTCTGTGCAACCAGGACCACCTACACCTTCTCAGTCCTGCAGAAAGAAGGAATCTTATCCTTTTTCTACTGATACAGTCATGCCTATCACCATGATCTTTAATCCGATGTCCTTACCAACAAGAAGTCTATAGACTTGCATACTCTTAAACAGTGCCTCTACTAAGCCTACATTTACAGCTTTAATTCCTCAGGCAACTTCCTCATCAGGAAGCTTAACAAAAGAGTGTCCGAGATACAGCCAGAAACATTTCCCCACATATGTCCTTCATACCTTCCATAATAAGAGTTGTATATGACGCCTCCCATTAGCTAAGGACTTTGTAGAATCAAAATCTGAGACAATCTGTAAAATAACTGTAAGTGAAGCAATTCAGGTAGATTTTACAAGTAAACAGAGCCTTAAGAGTCTCTAGACGACAAAGAAAGAGCTGCACTGTCCACAGCTAAATACTGCAACATGCTTTTTAGTTCTCCCAAGCAGCATTTTTTTCTTCTTTCACCCCTCTTTTTCATCTAAAGCAACTCCTTCTGCACATGATTTTCTACTTCCTTTGCAGCCAATGGATTCCACTAAGCAAAAATAACTTAAGTAGTAGAAGAAAAAAGTATAAAAAGAACCACAAGAAGATGTAGTAGCAACCCAGACTCATCTTCAAAACTGGCCTTTTCATTTTAGTTAAAAAGTTTCATCCTCATTATAGAAACAGGGACAATTATGTTCTCCAATCTTTAAGGAGGATGGTTGAAAATCATTAGCAACACCTGCATCTACAAATCATTTTGTAATGCTCTGAATGAAAGATGATAATAAATTGCACTGACATTTATGGAACATTTGCAATTTCATCATTCATGAGAACACAGGGATTCTGGAGGAGAAGCATGATAGAAAATCTTATATGATAGGAAATAATATGGTTAGTTTGCATTTATATAGCTACCACCACCTGAGAATATTTAAAAGAAGAAAAAAAAAAAAACAGGAAAAAAAAATAAAGACATCAACTGTACCTCTGAACATCTTTCATAAGATTCTATAGGCTTGTTACCAATTTCAAATCACAAAAAAGGAAGACACAAGATAGCGACTTTTTCTTTAGTTTACATAGCAGGGTAAAAGGGAGGAGAAGAAAACAGTCAGGAATTCCTTGCTCTACCTAGCCCATAGTTTCTTAAATGCTGAAGTGCTAACATCAGAGAAAGAAAAATAATTTCTCTAAAACATTATGAAGGGGCATAGAAATATATATCAACATTGCAATCTGGGATAGAGTTTAGCCTTTTAGCAATATACTCTGAACTGAAAGATGAAATAAGTTGCATAGCATGTATACAATTCCTAAACCAAATTCTACTGTAACTTAATTAACAGACAATTTTTTCCATTCAATAATAAAAGGAAAACTCTATTCTATTTTGTAATGTGCTACAGTTAAAAGTTTTATTTGTTACAGCTCTCCAAGAATGGAAGTATTCCTAGTTTATTTCCTGACTTTTTATTTTAATCTGATTTGTTGCAGGAATTTTGGGGAGATAAAGCAAGCATAAATTGAAAAAACTTCCTAAAAGCCATTTGGGCTTAATGGTTTTCAACACTGCAGTGTATATTTCAGCATTATCATGTTGTCTAGCCCCCTCCCAATTCTCCCCAAGACTCAGAACATGGTTAGCTGGGGAGAAAAGAAGAAACCAGGTGGCTTGTAAATATCACTTTTTATAGTACTTCTCTACATGCATTTCTACTGGCACACTGTTCTAAATTCAATAGGATTCTGAACACTCTAAACATAAAGAAAGAGCAGTATTTGCACAGAGCGGCATTGTCTGACTTGGTTGATTTACTGTTGGTAGAAAGAACTCATTAACTGCCAGGCCAGTTGTTGAAAAGACCATAATACCAATGCACAAAGTTGCCATAATGAAAATAAAGGAAAGAATCTGGGCCAAATTCAGAGGCAATCTGTAAGGTAATGTAATTTATACCCACTTATACTCATTCAGATTCCCTTAGAACTTCTACAAAATCTACTGATGCATGAGGGACTCTAAATTGAAGTAATTTATATGCCAAAGAGTCAGAAATGTTCTAGGGACCCATAGTTGAGGGCACTTAAAGTCATGCTTGCCTACATATTGTTTTCTTCACTAATCTGTCCTGAATCCTCTCTCCTTTTACTATTTCAGCCTGTGATTTATGCCATCGAGAATCCCCGAGATGCAGTGGGTCAAATGAGAGGCAGGGTGTAGGTAAGTGAGCATGACTCTGAGGAAATCTAAGTTGATGTAACACAGAAGCTAGGGAAGCCAGGTGTCTCTCACATGCACATCTACTCTCCCCATCACTTAGATTCAATTTGAGATTTGGCTCTGCATGTCCTCCATTACCACTAGCAATTGAATATGTTACTCAAACAATACAAGCAGCCACAGCTCAGAGACCCTCATTTTAGGGCCAGAAGGAACATTATGATGATCTAGTTTGACCTTCTGCATAACAGAAGCCATCAAGTATTACCCAGCAACCCTTGGACTGAACACAGCAAGCTGACGATGAATGAGAAAGACACCCAATGTTGATTTAAATACCTCAAGTGATAGGGGAATCTGCAGCATCCCTCAGCAACCTGTTCCAGCAGTAAATTACCCTTACCTTTCAAAACATGCACCATGTCATCTCCTGACTTTTACTAGCTTAAACTTTCAGCCGGTGGCTCTTTCTTTGCTTCACTAGGCTGGATAAATTTCTTTCTGTGTGTCTTATAGAGAATATATCATATGGCCTCTCAGCCATCAGTCTCTCACATTATCTAGATCTGAAATCAAGAGAATACAAACATTGTAATCAAAGTAGTTCTAGAATGAGCTGAGCTTGCACTGAAAAATATTTATATACACTATCCTGATAAAAGCCTTTTCATTTAGAAGAGGAAACAGGACAGCTGGAATCTGGTGACCACAGCTTCCTTCTTCAGTTTCTGAACACTCCGGGATACTATCAGTTGAAGTATTTACTCTCTGCTGGGATATCTCAGCATACTGGGATGAAGGTAGAGAGTGCCAGGGTTGCAAGCAGTTTGATTGTTAAACTCTTCAATCCCTTCCAAAAGGTTGCCGACTGACAACTATTCTACTCTAAGCGAACACTCCATTACACACAAAAATGTTTTGTACATTCCAAAAATTCAGATTTTGTCACCATCTGCAAATATACAGAGGTACGTGGTCAGCAGTAACACTGGTGGCAATGGTATACAGTCATATTTTCTGGTTTCCTGATGAATTACAAAATATCGTGTGATTAAAAAAAAAAATCCTCACACTTCAAGGGAAATCTCATTTCAAATTCCATTACAACGTGATTAGCTGCAGGAACACGTGAGAAACACACAAAGGGATGCTCTGGAGCAGTGTTCTGGTCTTGTACCAACCAGTAAAGGGGGTTATCCAGAATGGAAGTTTTCATGTAGTTTGCATTCTTGTTTCTAAGCCCTAGAAGATTCATCAGACGATAAAATACGTCACTGTTGTTTCTGATTTCAGAGGTCAGCACACTAATCTGTTCTGCACAGGAGTGCTTGATGCTGCCTGTCCCAGCCAGAAAGATGTTAAAGGTTTTCACTCTGTATGAATGAAAGGGCTGAAGCGTAGACTAGCCCCATTTCTCTCCTGGTAAGAAATCTAACTTCTGGATAGAAACTAGTTGTCTCTCAAAGTTGAATGTTTCTCTATTATCTGTCAGGATTGGCTGCTGTTTATGTGGGACATCTGCTTCCCAAGAAAGGCACAGCCTTCACACAGGAGCATCAAACAGATCCATGAGGAAGCGCAATGCTGCAGTGAACCACAAAGAACAGCCAGTGTCAAACACCAGTTCAGTGCTTCCTATGAGTTAATGCCTTTCATCCTGTGGCCTCCATCACCTCCAGACTTGGCCTCTGTCTGCACTTACACCTTCCTGGAATAAAATACTTGCTTTCCTCACACACTTGGTAACCATCATTCAGCTAGTTTGTCTATGACTCATCCACTTCAAAACCCTGCTGACTCACAGTGCTCAGAAAAGAAACTTGCTCAAAGACCGTACTAAGACATGGGTACACCATCCACACCACTGAGGAATTCATCCAAGCTGGCTCAGTCTCTACACTAGTGCAAGACAAGAAAGATGCACTTTGTGAATCTCTATCATTTTAAAACCTAATTAGCTCACAGCTATTTATAACCAAATTATACTTCAATGGCCTGATTTCCATAAATATTATGCACCCAGTAGTTCCCACCAAACCTAATGGCCACTTAATAGTGAAAAATAAGGCTAAGCTTTCAAAACAACATACAGGCTGACTTCTTTTACCCACTGGTAAAAACTGTGACTTACGCAAGTAATAACACACGTTCAACACCTTTGAAGAGTATGTGACATTAAAACAACAGCTGCAGAAAAAAACCCAACAAAACGGTATGGTAAAAAAAATAATGAAGACATTGGAGATGGAGCTGTCACTCCTGAGTTAACCATGCTCCTTCACCTCCATATATTTTATTCAGAATGAAGTGTCTTTACAGCGGAGGGACAACAGGTCCTCCTTGAAAGAGAAAAATGAAAGAAATAGACACATCTGCCTTCCCTCCCTTCTCACCACAGAATTACTAGCATACTGGATTAGGCATGTGAGTGCAGAACCTCTTTAACCAGAGGGTGAAGGCTTCAGCAGATTCCTTAGCCAAAGTCTCACCACGGGGTAGGAATTCCTTGTGTCTCATTATAACACAAGCCACTGAGAAATGTCCGGTAGAAATATTGTACATCCACTTGATTTCTCCTCTAAGGAAGGGAGGATGGTCTGGATGTCTTTTCAAATACTGTAACAAAACACTAGCAGTCCATCAAAGAAATAAAAAGAAACTTGTCACTGCAAGTTTATCCTCCCTGCTCTCCCCATTTCTCCTGAATTCTACCTAAATTCCTCCTTCTCTACCAACTGCACACTAAATGCACAGCCTAGATCAAAACCACATCTTAATATATTGAGTGGTTTACATTCAACAATCTCTAGCTAGCGCCAGCACAATTTCTCATGCAAAAGTTACCAGAGATATCAGTAGGACACTACTGGAGTCACTCAACTGTTGGCAGCAGGACAGGTCTACGAGTTTGCTCTAATGTATGGAGCTCACGATCACACAAGATTAAAAAACAACAACAAAGGAATAACGACAGAACTGGTCACCTTCTGAATTAACCACAAAACTCATTGCTACAACTCAAGTTTCTTCAAAAATTTCTTACTGTTCATATCCAAGGAAGACACACATATAAACTGAGTATAAGCTAATCAAGGTATTTTCCTGACAGAGTAGAAAGACAAACAGAGAAAATAATGATGTTATTTGTATTTCTCTTTGAAATTACTTGGAAAGAGCTATGTACCTTGTTTAAGCTGACTACGTAGCTGGATAGATAGGCCACACAAGACTAATATTGAAATGGTTCAAAACTGAATATACAAACCAGTTAGAAAATCCTCTCACTGTAATCTTGCTGTTTTTATGATTTTTTTCCATCTACTGATTTAAACATTTACTTAAATAATTTTAGAAGATAGAAGACTGCATCTAACAGTTCTCATGAGCTGATAGAGAGCTGGTGTGCATCACCTGTGAAAATGTAAATATTATTTGAATGTTTTTCAAACAATCTAGATAACATTGAACACAAAAGAAAACCTCTGTAAGATTAGATATTTCATAACTTGTTGTCCCTTATCTGCTTGATGTGACATCTAGGAAAACACATTTTTAAAAGTCAGAAATATATTCTGACTTTAACACTTTACCCCAGAACCTCAGTAAAATCATAAAAAGGAGAAGAAAGAAAAATGAAAAACATTCAACATCTCCCAAAGCAATATTTTAAAACAATCTACTTCCCTATTATAATGTAAAATTAAACAAAACTAATATTTTCTTTGCAAAATCCCACACAACATATTTTCTCACCCCCTAAAGTAAGATGTGCCAAAGACTGCAGAGTTCATTGGGGATTTCCAGGTTGCTATCCATCTCTATATAGAAAGCATTCAGATACTGCAGTGATGGGCAGCAGTATAAAACCTTAAGAGAGAGAGAAATAGATAAAATGCCCTCAGGAACAAGTTTCTTTCCAGGAAAACTTACTAAACCAGGGCTTCAATTGAAACAGTATTATTTTTCTATGTAGTGGCAGTTTTTCATCTCTTAACTCTCTATTGTTTGTAATACACTCACAAAATGAAATTTCTTTGCTAAAGGCCAAATTCTGCCAGTCCTCTTCCCACTGAATAATTCCTCATTGTGTATGCAGCGCTGTGCTCTCAGCAGAGTTACTCACAAGGTGATGTTCAGCTGTGGGCACACTCAGGCCACAGGATGGTGCCTAACTGGAAAGCACCTCACGAGTTATCAGTCTCCCAACGTGGGCACCCCATGTGTCAGTAAATCACTTGTGCCAACAACAATGACAGGGAAATTAATACAACTAAACAAATCAGGCACAGGTTTTTCCTCTAGATGTCTGCTTTGGATATTCCCACTGTTAATACTGAGTAAGCAACAGATACAGCAGCACTTAGCAGCAATACGGAACACAAACTCAGAATTTCAAAATACATGTTTAATTAAAACAAAGTCAATGATCATCTGCTGAGTGTCAACCCCAAACTTAAACTTAAAAAATACTCCAGACTGCAACCTACACCTACGGAGCCCTAGTGAGGCTGGCTGATACATCCCAAGCATTTTGGAAGACTGCGTTCTGCCTTTTTTTGGTGTGACTTTTGAGCCTTTCAGGTACACCTGAGTTAGACGTTCAAGCTTGTCTCTGCAATCTAGAGAAAGAAAAAGATTGGTACAAACACACGTATTGAAAATTTAGATTCTTTAAACCAATGTACCTTCAGAAATAATAAATTCCTGACAGTATAACCATGAGCCTCTGTACAATAGGTATGAGGTCCTGGCTCTAGCTGAGGGAGACCAGCCAAATGTGGATGTGGATGATGGGCGTTCTGTGCCAGAGGTGTCTCACCGGTCAGTTAAGCCCACCACTTGAATCACAACCACATCCATAAGGAAAAAAGAAGGCCTATAGTAGTGGGTGACTCCCTCTGAGAGGAACTGTGGGTCCAATATGCCGGGCAGACCCTCAGCATAGGAAGGTGTGCTGCCTCCCTGGAGCACGAGTTAGGGGTATTACTAGGAAACTTCCTAGTTTGGTAAGGTCATCGGACAACTACCCATTAGTGGTCTTCCATGCAGGTGGTGATGAAATTGCAAACTGCAATCTAAACTAGCTATTAAAAGGGATTTCAGGGCCCTGGGAAGGACGGTGAAGGAATATGGGGTTCAGCTAATATTTTCATCCCTTCTTCCACTTGTGGGTAGCGATATGGGGAGAATCAGGAAAATCCAGTATATTAATACGTGGCTCGTGTCACTGCCAAAACTCCGGGTTCTTCGATAATGGGATGGTTTACACAGCACCAGGCTTGCTAGCCTCAGATGGGAATCATCTTTCCCAAAATGGGAAGAGGGTCTTTGCCCAAGATAGTTTTGGGCTGGTCAATAGGGCTTTAAACTAGTTGTGAAGGGGGAGGGGGATAACAATATCAGGCTTGTCCGTGACAAGCCGTGTGATGACACACCAGAGTTAGAGGGGCAGGGTGCTACCAAAGGCCTTCAACCAGTTACTCTGTGTCGAACTGGGGGTGCAGCAGCACACCTAAATTCCTACAAAGATGTCCCTGAGGTAGCCAGAGACTACAGAGAAACATCCATAGAACATCTCAAGAGATCTAAGGGGTCTTCCACAAAGGTGACGTAGCTGACAGCCCAGCTGAAGTGCCTGTACACATGGGCAACAAACAGGAGGAGCTAGAAATCTGCGTGCGGTCAGGGGGTTACGATGTGGTAACAATAACAGAGACATGGTGGGCCAGCTCACATGACTGGAATGTGGTCCTGGATGAGTATGTCCTTTTTAGGAAAGACAGGCCAACAAGGCAGGGTGATGGAGTTGCTCTCTACATGAGAGAGCAACTGGAGTGTATTGAGTTTTGTCTAGAGACAGATGAGAAACAAGTTTGTGGTTAAGAATGAAGGGGCAGGCAAGCACAGATTATGCTGTGGTGGGTCTATTACAGACCTGATCAGGATGAGGCAGTTGATGAGGCCTTCTACAGGCAGCTGACAGCAGCCTCTCAATCACAGACCCTGGTTTCTCATGGGGGATTTCAACTACCCAGATATTTGCTGGAAGGCCTACACAGCCAGCCATCCACATTCCAGGAGGTTCCTATAATGCATCAATGATAACTTCTTGATGCAAATGGTAGATGAGCTGACAAGGAGAGGAGAGCAGCTGGATCTTGTGCTAACTAATAAGGAGGGTCTGGCTGAAGTGGTGAAGGTTGAGGGCAACCTTGGCTGCAGCAACCACAAGATGGTGGAGTTCAGGATCTTGGGCAGTAGGAACAAAATACCAAGCAGGATCGCAACTCTGGACTTCATCAGGGCCAGTCTTGGCCTTTTCAAGCAATTGCTGGGGAAAATACCACAGGACAGGGTACTAGAAAAGGGGCCCAAGATAGTTGGCCAATATTCAAGGACCACTTCCTACATGCTCAAGATCAATGCATCCCAACAGGTAGGAAACCAAGAAAGAGGGCCAGGAGACCTGTGTGGTTAAACAGGGAACTGCTGGACAAACTCAAGTACAAGAAGAGAGTATATAAATCATGGAAGGACAGTCTGACCACTGGGGTGGAGTATAAGTCTGTTGTCAGGGGATGTAGGGAGGCAACTAGAAAAGCTAAGGCCTCCTTGGAATTAAACCTTGTGAGGGAGGACAGCAGAAAGAGCTTCTTCAAATACACTGCTGGCAAAACTAACATTCGAGGCAATGTAGGCCCACTGCTGAATGAGGTGGGTGCCCTGGAGACAAAGGATGTGAAGAAGGCAGAGCTGCTGAATGCCTTCTTTGTCTCTACTGCTGGAGACTGTCCTCAGGAGCTCCATTCCCCTAAGGCCCCAGAGGAATCCAGGATAAAGGAGGAGTTTGCCCTAGTTGAGGAGGACTGGGTTAGGGATCAGTTAGGACACTTGAATATCCACAAATCTGTGGGTCCTGATGGGATGCACCCGCAGGTGCTGAGGGAGCTGGCAGATGTCATTGCTAGGCCACTCTCTATCATCTTTGGTAAGTCATGGGCAACAGGTGAGGTGCCTGAGGACTGGAGGAAAGCAAATGTCACTCCAGTCTTCAAAAAGGGCAGGAAGGAGGACCCAGGTAACTACAGACTGGTCAACCTCACCTCCATCCCTGGAAAGGTGATGGAAAAACTTATCATTGGTGCTGTGTCTAGGCATATCAAGGATAAGAGGGTCATTAGGAGCAGTCAGCATGGCTTTGCTAAGGGGAAGTCATGTTTGACCAACCTGATAGCCTTTTATGAGGACACAACCAGGTGGATGGATGGTGGCCAAGCAGTGGACATGATTTCTCTAGACTACAGTACAGCATTTGACACAGCCTCCCACAGCATCCTCACAGCTAAACGGAGGAAGTGTGGACTTGATGACTGAATAGTGAGGTGGGTTCTGAACTGGTTGAAGGGAAGAAGTCAGAGAGTTGCGGTCAATGGGGCAGAGCCTAGTTGGAGACCTGTATTTAGTGGAGTCCCTCAGGGGTCAGTACTGGGACCAGTACTACTCGACATATTCATCAATGATCTGGATGAGGGAACAGAGTGCATTGTCAGTAAGTTTGCTGATGACACAAAACTGGGAGGAGTGGTTGACACACCAGAAGGCTGTGCTGCCATTCAGAGAGACCTAGACAGACTGGAGGACTGGGCAGGGAGAAATCTTATGAAATTCAGTAACAGCAAGTGTAGAGTTTTGCACCTGGGAAAGAACAATCCCAAGTGCCAGTACAGGTTGGAGACTGGTATGTTGGAGAGCAGTGTAGGGGAAAGGGACCTGGGCGTTCTGGTGGACAGCAGGATGACCAGCAATGTGCTCTTGTGGGCAAGGAGGCCAATGGCTTCCTGGGGTGTATTAGAAGTGGGGTGGCTAGTAGGTCGAGAGAGGTCCTTCTACCCCTCTGCTCTGCCCTGGTGAGGCCACATCTGGAATATTGTTTCCAGTTCTGGGCCCCCCAGTTCAAGAAGGACAGGGAACTGCTTGAGAGAGTCCAGCGCAGAGCCACAAAAATGATCAAGGGAGTGGAGCATCTCTCTTATGAGGAAAGACTGGGTCTCTAGCTTGGAGAAGAGGAGACTGAGGGGTGACCTCATCAATGTTTATAAATACATAAAGGGTGAGTGTCAGGAGGATGGAGCCAGGCTATTTTCAGTGATGTCCAATGATAGGACATGGGGCAATGGCTGTAAACTGGATCATAGGAGGTTCCACAAAAACATTAGGAAAAATTTTTTCACTGTGAGGGTGACAGAGCAGTGGAATAGGCTGCCCAGAGAAGTTGTGGAGACTCCTTCTCTGGAGACTTTCCAAACCTGCCTGGACTCATTCCTGTGTGACCTACTGTCCTGGTTCGAGTGAGAACAGCACTAATTCTGTTCAGTGATTTTACTTTTCAGCTCAGTTCTTCTAACTCACTGCACTGTCTGAAGTCAGCAGCCTGTTGTCACAGGCAGTGTCTGCTGCTGGCAGTGAT
>JAAGNO010002581.1:0-15143 GCA_033439905.1 Ceryle rudis
GCTCGCTCGTCTCCTTGCGGACCCCTTCCCTCGCCGCAGCGGCCTGCAGCTCGGCTGCTGCCTCTGCCTTCCCGGCGCCTGCTGCTGGCGCTGGCGGCCGCGCACCGGCACCGCCTTCCGCGTCTGCGTGCGTCCGTCCCGCCCTCCGCCTTCCCCCGGGTAGGCGCCGTGGGGCTTTGCGACCCCGGCGCTCGTAACGTCGTGGCCTCAAGCCCTCGTCCGGAGGGCAGGCTGGGGTGCGGAGGGGTTGCGAGGAGGAAGGGTGGGGTGCGGGGGGCTGTGCTGGGAGGAGCCGGGGAGGTGCCGCTGCAGAGGGGGAGGAGGGGACGGCGGGCCCGTGGGCTGTGCCGCGTTACTTAACGCGGTGTGGTTTTCCCGGTTTACATGAACTTTCTTGTTAATAACTTCATTTCTCTGTCTTTCCTTTCGGGTATGTCAGTTTTGTTTGCGGAAATGTTACAGATTTTTTTTAATTTTCATTTTTTGCAGCGTGAAGTGCTGTTTGTAAAAGTCGTTACAATTTGTAGCTGTTCTTTTCCCTTTAAAGCTTTTTCTAGCACCGGGACATAGGGCCCTCCTAAAGGTTCAGAGTTGAAATTGCTCTGTCTTCTTAGACCTGGAGTGAATAAAAACCTTCCCTTCTGCCCTGGTGAGGCCACATCTGGAGTATTGTGTCCAGTTCTGGGCTCCCCAGTTCAAGAGGGAGAGACGTACTGGAGAGAGTTCAGCAGAGTTCAGAGTTACAAAGATGACTGGGGGACTGGAGCATCTCTGTGACAAGGAAAGACTGAGGGACCCGAGTCTGTTTTGAAAATGGAAGATGGGATCTTATCAATGCTTACAAATATCTATGGGGGGTGTCAAGAGGGTGGGACCAGTCTCTTTTCAGGGGTGCCCTTTCGGCGGGCAATAGACACGAACTGGAACACAGGAAGCTCTGCTTAAACATAAGGAGAATTGTGTTTATTGTGAGGGTGACAAAGCACTGAACAGGCTGCCCAGAGAGGTGGTGGCGTCTCCTAAAAATGTTCAGAAGTACCAGCAGTTGTTTGTAAACGCATTGTAAAATGCAGAGGAGAGTTGTGTGTAGATGTGTATTTTTATAACAACTAACCTGTGATTTCCATAGGCAACATTTATTTTCTGTAGATACAGGTACTGAAACAGAATAAATACAAAATAGTGAAAATAAGAAAAATTAGGAGAGTGTGGTTACCATGGCCAAGTAAACCTGAAGGTTAAACAAAGCCGTAGTAGTACTCTGATTTGAGTCAGTATGAACAAGATAGCGTTTGGGATTAGAATCTGTCAGGTGACAGTGTCGGCTGTATAAATGACAAGGCAGTGAGATCCTTGTGCGTAGCTGCAACAAGACATTAATTCCTGGACTTAGAATGTGAAGAGTGGCTGTGGTTTTTTGCAGATCCATCACCTGTACAGCTGATTGTCCAGTTCTTGGAACAAGCTTCGAAACCATCAGTGAATGAACAGAACCAAGTCCAGCCACCACCTGACAATAAAAGAAACCGCATTTTGAAACTTCTTGCTCTGAAAGTTGCTGCTCATCTGAAGTGGGATTTGGATGTATTAGAGAAGAGGTATAGTCTGTACATCTCCATACGGAAATCACTAAACTGAAGTGGCTTGAGATATTTATTTTAAACAAAAAGGGAAGTCTATCTTGCTGCCGTTTCTGACAGTATCTCCCTTACATTGAGAAGAGTCTTGGGTGTGACAACTGAAATCGTTTGGTTTTTTTTTTTTTACCTGTGAGTTAGAAGAGGGTGTTGATAAAAGCAATGTCTGTGAGCAAATCGATACCGTTTCTAATTTAGGGAAGAAGAATAGTGGGTCTTGGATATTAAGATGTGCACATCTAAACTGCAGAGAGATGAATTTTAGGTTAAGTTTTCTCCAGTGACAAACCTAGCTTAAATTTCCTCTTTCTGATGTGCTTGAAGTTGGCAGCCTTGCTCTGCTTTTGTCGATGTAAAGAACTCGCTGTATCTGTGAACTAGGCTGCTGAGTGGTCAGTGAGGTAGGACAGTTGGGAGCTTCTTTACTCTGGCACTGCTCAGCATGTTAGGGAGCTGCACTTCAGCAGCATAAAGTCTCAGTGGGGCAATACCTGCCCCATTTGTATTTGTGTAGATATAGTACTGAGTAGCAGTGCATGTTATTTAAACATCCTGGCAGTGGGATTACTATATGGGGTATCTGATTCTCTCTCTTTGTTTGCCTGTTTTTTTTCCCCAATAGCTTGTCTGTTCCTGTGTTGAACATGCTACTGAATGAACTTCTGTGTATCAGCAAAGTTCCCCCAGGAACTAAACACGTGGATGTGGACTTGTCCAGCTTACCCCCAACCACTGCAATGGCAATACTGCTCTACAACAGATGGTAAGCTACCTTAAGGCAGTCATCTTAAAATCATGATAGAATGTAGCAGTGTTTTCTTCTATGTACTTGTACACAGAAGGAGGAAGAATCTCAAAGTAGTAATAATTTTGTGATCCATAGGTAGGTTATAGTGAGGAGCTGACTCTGAAAAGCTGTTCTACAGCTGGTTTTGTTCCCTGAAAAAATTAGTCAAGGTAGTGGCTTGAAGTGTCACCTTAGAGATGAGTCTAGCTGTCTTGTGGCTTTTTAGCACTTGTTAAATATCAGAGGTGCTCTTGGATAGAGGATGTATTCTAATGGTGTGATGTATCCGAAACGATAAACTGATATATTTCTGAGAGGCAAGTAGTCTGCTTGTCACGCTTGTAAAGTTAATATCATTCTTTGCTGATTTTTCTCCCTTATGTAGGGCCATAAGGACCATTGTTCAAAGCAGTTTTCCTGTAAAGCAAGCGAAACCTGGGCCACCTCAGTTAAATGTGTAAGTTGCAGGTATACTTTATTTCCAAGTGGATTTAATCACGTTAATAACAACATACAGTTGCTTAAAATGGCTAGTCGTAGCACGGAAACCTTACGTTCCTTTTGAATATATTCTTACTTTCTTAGCAGGCTTGATTGATACACGTATGCATTGGTCTGTTGTTCTGCTCCTTTAATGTATTGTAAGTCTGTGACTTCACAGAGGCATGAAGAAGGGAGGTGGCAATTTGCCTGGGCAGAATGCTCATTCTCTAGTTTAGACAGGGTATGATTTTTGCATCCAGTTTTAACTTAAAGTAGCTTGCTTAATCCAGTTGTTTTATTATAGCAATTTGCTGTATTATGTATGGTAACCCGAGAAATAATGAGGTACTTTAATTTGCTTCATTAGGCAGCAATGATTTGTAATTTAAAGTCGATATTAATTTTGCCTTCTAGAAGTTGTGTGGCTTTACTTACAACCTGTCCGTGGAGTTGTCTTTTATGTTATAAATTTCTCTGAAGTTTGGAGTATCTCAGGGGTACTCTTCAGGTCTTTTATGTTAATTTTGTACTCTAGCATTAGGCCATACTTGTTTGAGAGAGTCTGTTGATTAAAAATACTACTCCTACTCCTCCTTGTTTTACTATAAATCTTTTATTTTCCTGTAGGTATCAGAATCTGATACTGAATCCAAAAAAAAAAAAAATCTTCATAGGGAAATAACTTTAAAATACTCTGAATTCTTACATAAATTCATGAGTACGCTTTTGCCCCTGACACGTGCTCGAGAAGACTTAAATAGTGAAGCCTCAAGAGGCGAGGCTGTGGAAGCGGACTCCCTCATGATAGTTTTGCTAATATTAACAGTAAGATTTTTCATTGCTCTTTGAATATTTGTAACCTCCATTTTATTGAACCACAGTCTTATCCAAAACAATCGTTTCCTTCTGTAGTTGTGTTGCGGATAGATAAGAACGGTCAGTGGTCTTGCTTAATGATGCTTAAAATGTAACTAAGCAAAACTTACTAGGGTTGAAATATTGTGGTCTGGAACATGAATTAAAATAACATGCAGGTTTGCTTTATAACTGTTGTCTTTATAAATCTTGACCTCTTCTCTCTTTTCCAGGATGAACCAGATGCAGCAAGAGAAGGAACTAACTGAAAATATTTTGAAAGTGGTGAGATTTCAACCCCCACCCCCTTCTTTTTCTTTGAGTTTACATGTAACTGTGAATGGACAGGCAAGAAACAATTGCATCACAGTTTTGCTGGATTCAGTAAATCTACATTGTAGCTGCCACTTGTAGCATTTGCTACAGTTCCACTGTGTGTGTTTTGGATGGGGTTGTGTCTGCACTGCACGCAGTGCAGGTATTCGTTGTGTGTCATTAGTAATTAAGACCATACCATGTTTGAGCTGAAAAAAAAAAAAAATTCTTGCTTTTTCATGTTTTTTCAAATAGATGGGTGTGAGTGACGTTTAACTGTTCTGTCAGTACATCACAGTTTTTGAAAAAATCTTGCTATTCCCATAGGAGCTGGTTTTGTTTCAGCTGTGAAATAGCTGAAAAGTCACGGTCTGACTATTGCATAACTTAATGCTCAAAAAAAATGGACAAAAAGGTGGAGATGAAATGGAGAACAATGGTTTGAATTGGAATTAAGGGTTTGGTCCTGTTTCTCTGAGTACCTGAAACTGAAATGGAAGTCGGAAGTTTCTTTATCACACAAAGAAATAGAGGAGCAGATTCTAAATAGCAATAGGGCAGGTGTATAAGGACCATTTTTTCTTATTTTTACTGGTTTATTTAATCATAGAATTGTAGAGGTTGGAGGGGACTTCTGGAAGTCATTGAGTCCAACTCATCCCAGAGCTAAACTCAAAACCAAGAGGTTTGTTGTTTTTTTTTCAATGTATTTGAACTATTACAGTTGAAAGAGCAAGCTGCGGATTCCATCTTGGTCCTAGAAGGAGCACTTAAATTAAACAAGGATCTTTATGTCCACACTATAAGAACTCTGGATTTATTAGCCATGGAGCCTGGTATGGTGAATGGAGAAACAGAAAGTTCCACAGCTGGACTGAAAATCAGTGCAGAGGAGATACAGTGCCAGGTAGCTTACATTACTCTATGCGAAAGCTTTCAAGTTATATCTGTTTCTTTAGACAGAGTGTTAAGTAATATTCCTGAGATAAATGGTATTTTTCTATTAATATTTTCTTCATTCTTTTTTACTGCAGTGAGATATTATTTGCTTCATTCTTATAACTTTTTTCAACACCATAAATATTGTTGCTTCCCCCCAGCCCCTCACTGCCCCCCTCTCTCTGTAGCAAACCGTCCTACGTCAAGGACAGCTTACTGCACTGTTCATAAGGTTGTGGGGAAACCACGCTGCACTTTTGTACGTCTGTGCAGAATTTCTCATACTCAGATTGCAGTCAGAGAGGAAACAGTAGAGGTATGGGGGGTAAGCTATGCAGTGTGTGTCAGTACATTTGATAAAACTGAGAATAGTTTAAATTTGTAAAGGCTTGAGCTGAAACACTTAATTTTGACTTGACGTTATACAAGTTTCCAGGCTAATGTGTTTTATCTCAACGCTGTTTGCAGGTTTGCTATGATTTGGGTGCAATCTATTTTCAGCAAGGAGCTACGAATCCGGCTGTTCATGAAAATGCTAAAGAAAAGTTTTTCAGAACAAAGGAGTTGATTGCGAAGGTAATGAGTGTTTTATTAGCACGTGTGTTCAACTCCTCTAAAGAAAGCTTGTCTCAATTATTGCTTCCGTCTTTAGCAATTTAGCTTTTCATCATACGCTTAGTTTTTAAAGAAACTTCATGGAGTTTTGGCAGGAATTTTTGGGTTTGGTGGTTTGTTTTCCGTTTGGTTGTTTCATTTTGTTGTGGGGTTTGTTTTGGTTTGGTTTTGTTTGTTTTTACATCGTGCTTTGTTTGAAATTAATCAGCTGCAACGTATTGCTGCTTGGTTCCACATTTTGTAATGAATACTCTCTTACACAAACCATATTGGTGCAAGAAATGAAAGGTAACATCCCTGGTGTTAATATTGACTGAATGAACAGTGCATTGCGCGTCCACTGTGTTCCTGCGTGTTTTTGAGGAAGGTAGCCATGCAGCACTTCCTGCTCTCGGAAATCAGCTTGTCTATGTTCTGACCTTTTAAAAAATACATTTAATTTTACAATTAAGGTATGCTTTTTTTAATTTTACTTCATATTTATATTCCTAAAGCTGCAAAACTCAGATTTTTATTTAAACAGAAAAAACACGGTCTAGGCTGTAAAGAGCGCGCAGTGAAGTATGCTTTTCAGAAAGCGTGTACACAAGTATTCTTTTGTTGTTTTGCTGTTGCTTGGGGAAGTTGTGAGTCACCGTTTGTATTTCTGAATTAAGCTTATGTTTCATAATATTTTGGCCACTAAGATTTGATTAACTCTGTCTTTTCAGAATGGTTCATCTTCACTTCATTTTACCATAGATGAAGAACGGTTAGCTGGGTATTGTCAAGCTTGTGGAGTTCTTACCTCATCTGCTGATGATGCATCTCAACAGACAACTCCTTACAGTCAAATTCATAGCTGTATGAGATCTGGCAACTACCAGGTAGGGTGCTTAAATAAACCCATGAGCACTTGAGGGGTTTTTATCATTCCCTGTGGATGATTCTGTCTGAACTGATGGGGATTTTAATAAATATTAAGTGTTCCAATTAACCATTAATATACTGGTTTAGAACCCATGCACGTTACACGATACACCACTCTATATCCAAAACATATTATCCATTGACTATTGCGACTGTGTGTGTGTTACAGGACTTAGTGAAGATATTCCTTGAAGATAATCTAACCCTCAGTTTACCTGTTCAGTTCAGGCAGTCGGTGCTGAGAGAACTCTTCCAGAAAGCTCAACAAGGGTGAGACATTAAATAGTGATCTGTTCAATGAAGATAAAAAGCAATTTTGCTGAGTTATGTCTGATCTAGATGAATCTGCTTTAGGAAGAGGGGTTGCACTAGATAATCCTCAGAGGTCCCTGCCAACACCTACCATTCCGTGATACTGTGTTTAGCAATTTTACCACTTTACTTTAATGTCATAAGTGATCATATATATGCATGTGCATGTGTGTATATATATACACACAAAAATTATAGCAAGGTTAATGCCTTTTTGGAGGTCTAAAACAAAGGCAAGGCTGGTCAGACTAACCATACTAAGCAGTAATGTTGTAGGAGCTGTGTACTTCCTTGGGCACACTGACAGTGTAGTTGCCAGTGATGAGGAGCCTTGTGCACTGCTGAGCTAAGCCCAGGGCTGAAGGCTTAGTGTGGCACAGTTATAATAAGAAGAAAGTTATAGCAAGTGGAGAGAATTAGGTATGTTGCAAGGGCAGCTTGTGGATGGTTCCTAACAGAGAAATGCTGGCTGCATGCAGAATTCAACCTTCTGTGGAGCTGAGGCACTTGAATCAGTGCCATATGGAAGCATCCTCCCTATAACGATGATAATCCTTCTCTGAAGGGAAGGTGCCTACAAGTATTTCCGTTGAACACTGGAGAGATGCTCAGTTTTACAGATGGGCATGAAGAAAAAGGATTGATGGAGACAGCATCTCGCTTAAGAGCTTTGTAGTTACTGAATTCACCTTTCACTTCAGCCAGAGGAGGAGTCACATAAACATCCCTTGCAAGAGGATCTTGGAGGCTATAGCTTAGCACTGTACAGGGGGGTGTTTATCTCTGATATGGCTGACAGAGAGTGCCTTCAGTGACGAGCACTAGACAGAGAAAGATGGAGGAGCATGACTTTGCAATCTAGTTGAGGCACACAGAGAAGGATTAAGAGAAGGAAGCCATAGGTTCTGGTTATTTGTTTTGATTTTTGTCCAGTGATTGTCTATTCTGAGATGATAAATATTCCTCGAGTCTTTTGGGCTGTCAGCCGTGCTCAGGGCATGCTCGCCAATAGGAGACACACCTCCTTTTTGTCAGTCTCAGTGCTCTAGTTGGAGTTCCAGAGGTGCTGAGGCTGAAGCAGTAGTGAAATCTGCGTGTGAAACAGTTGTGGGCAGGAAGGGAATTTTCTTTGAAAAGAAGTGATGCCCTGGGTATGCTGAAGTAGATCCTGAGTAACATGTTTCTGATTGCAGTCTTGGACAGTGGCATGTTCCCCAAACTTGTCTTGGCATCTGGCACCTGGAGCTTTGCTTTACTGTGATGCCAACTCTGTTGTGTTTTGTGGGTTTTTGTTTGGGTTTTTTTTTTTTCTGTCAGAGCTGTTCTGTGATATTTGGTGTTGTGTTTGTGCAGGAATGATGCTCTGGATGAAGTTTGTTTCAAAGTCTGTGTGTGCAACACGGTCTGCGATGTATTGCAGGGTCGAATAATTGATATTCAGTTTTGTCAGCTGTTCCTGAAACCCAGCAAGGAGAAAATAGACTTCCTTCTTGAGGTAAGAAATTACCTGAAATTAGAAGAGGAAATCTTTGGTGAGAGATCTTTCCCCATGGGACTGTGTTATTGTTGCAAGTAATGCTCAAATTCCTAAAATTTATAGAGAAAAATACTTTGTAAGGTCACTTCTCAAACTTTATTTACCTTCTGTGCAGTTAGTAGAATTACCCTCTGTAATCAGTCTCCTGCATCTATGTTCCTAGCTCGTTTTCCATCTGTTGGAGTGGAAGGGGTGTTGATCTGTTGCTTCAGCTTGGATTTGAAGTTGCTGCCATTCCTGACATCATTAAATTATAGACATATTGTTGAACGATTTTTTTTTTCAAGGAACAAAAAAGCAAATTCTTCCAAGACAGAAAGAGATACTAGAAAAAGAAGTATTTGTGGAAGGGGACCACTTTCCCTTCCTAGCTTTGCTGTAAAAGTTAGCTTGTCATGAAGGATCCTGAGTTACTGTATGTTTGAGGCCTAGAGTGTTACCCTTAGTGAAACTTTTTAGGAAACTACTATTGCCCAAACTAAACTCGGTGCTTTTGTTGCTTTGCTGTTACTTTCGTATGTCCTTTTCTTAATTTGAGCCTTCCCTTTTGCTGAGCAGGCATGTGGAAAAAGTTGACTGACGGTACTCTGTACTTCCAGTAAAAGCTGCTCCAGCAGCTGCTCGTACTAGGAGTTAATTTCTTTGAGAAGTGTTTATTTCTTGCAAGCTGGCAATCAAATTCAACTATCCAGTTATATTTCAACTGCTGCTTAAAAAAAAAAAAAAAAAAAAACAAAACCAAACAAAAAACCACCACCAACCAACAGGGTTAGTCCTGGTGAATCTGAATGTTTTGCGCTTAGAAACATCGGTTCATTTTTAGACTTGTGTGAAAGGGCTTTTTTTATGTACTTGATGATCTTGGGAGGCTGAGTGACACCTAAAAATCAGAGAAATAGGAAGAAGGAATATGAATTGTGCCTGAGAGAAGATGACAGTTGTGTGAGACAGCTTCTCTGGTATGCAGGTTTAAAGAACCTGACCCATCTGTGATAGCTACAGTGTTTATCAGGTAACTTTGTTGCCTCCTTAAGAGGGCTGATGCTAATTGTGAGTCAGAAAACCCGTCAGTAGCACTATCTGTAACTACTTTGAGAGTTCTAAGGGGCTGCTTGATTATTCTCTGCTTTCTTTTACAGGTTTGTTCAAGATCAATAGACTTGGAAAATGCTTCTGAAGGACTGAAGAGAAAAATGGCAGAATTTCTGAAGTATGTACTTGTATTAAGATAACGTGAATTTACCCTTTCTAAGCAATGTAATACAGCATGAAAATAAATGTTCTGAGGACTTATAACTGGAAAAATAAGCAGCTTCTTCCTGCTTGTGTGGTTTTTGGGTTTTTTTTATTTATTTCTTTAGAAACTTGTGTTTGGGTTTGGAAGATCTTCAGCTCGTCTTCATGATTTCATCTCATGATCTGTTCATAAAGTTGTTGACGGATGATGAACGGAAGCTGCTCATTGATCAAATGCGGCAGAGATCTCCTCGAATCAACCTGTGCACAAAACCCGTGACTTCTTTTTATGACATCCCAGGTAAATTTCACAGCATTTCGGTTAACTTGTATGCAGGCAGTTACCTGTTTCCATGCTCGAGGTTACCGTATGCAGGTCTGTTCTCAGAAGAAGTTGAGAGAATGCTTCTGAAGAGAATACTTCCCACTGTAGGTGGTGAATGTCATACTCGTTCAAGAAGAAGGTGGCTGTTATTTGCTTGTGTTTTGCGAGTATTTGTGTCCCGCTTTTGTATTCGGCTGAGTATACTAGGTACACTCCCATGAATGTGTCCTAGCTGACCAAGTGAGAGAGGTGTGGCAGTTGATTTGAACCAAGTCTGGCTGTGGCAGCTGTTCCCAGGAGGAGCTCGTGTGACTGTGTGATATGCTGGACCTTCTGGATGAGGTTTTAAACCTACCAAAGTGAAGCACAGATCTCTTTGGCCAGTTGGTTTTCCAGCAATAGCTCCCTGGCTGTGCAGCTGCACAAGTTAAAGCGAACGTGAGAGGAGCTGGAAGGAACTTAGCTTTTAAGCTCTAATACAGTCTTGCGTTGACTTCAGCCAGTTGTGGAAATGCATATTTTCACTAAGGCAGTATGGGAACACTTGATTTTTTTGGGGGTACAGACCTCAAACCTATTGCTTTACCATACCAAGGGTGAGGGAGTAGTCAGAGCTGCTGGTGTGAGAAAAGGGTGCATTGCAAGCAGCCCTTTAGGTCAGGGGAGCTGAGAAGCTTCCAGTAGCTTTTTATGGAAGGGCACAAAAGGACGTATAGGGCCTACGAATGCGTTGCTGTATCTGCCGTTCTTACTGTGTCACATTTAAAATGTTATATACTAAAGAAATGTAAGTGCCTACATTATGAAAGAATGCACTGGAGACCTGACTGCTTTGCTGCTTAGCTTCAGCAGGTGTCAATATCGGCCAGCTTGAACATCAGCTCATCCTGTCAGTAGATCCTTGGAGGATTCGCCAGATCTTAATTGAGTTGCATGGTATGACTTCAGAACGGCAATTCTGGACCATTTCAAATAAGGTAATTTAGTTTGTGTGGCCGTGAGTGTAATTCAGGGGCAGGTTAGGTATCAGTAAATGTTCAGTGCAGCTCCTCACTGTGATTTCCCCCCCCTCTCTTTGCATAATGGCAGTTTAATAAGGGTGACAATGCATGTCTAAACTCACAATCTCTATGAAAATTATCACAACAAAATGTATAACCTTTATTTTAAGGAATTGCTGGCTGTATCACAAGCTTTCCTTCTGCAAAAACAAATTTCCGTAGCTTTTGCTTTCAGTGATCTGATTAGTTAGCAATACTGTTGTAGTGTAAATTCCTGTCATTAAAAGCTGGGAGCAGGAGAGAGGAAGAGATTTATTTTAAGTAAGAATTTCTTGTCCTTCTCCCCCCGCCCCATTACTGCATAGAGTATGAGCGAAGTAGGATATCTAGCCATTCTTCTTGTACTTCTATGTGAGCAATACATTACTTCTGGTTAGATGTAAAATTAAAGAGTTGGTGCTTAGGTGTCAGTCATTCAGTACTTGAGTTTTATGTATAAAGTTCTAAGCAGCGATGAGAATTCTAAAACCTGTTTCTGTGCAACTGTCCTATGTATCTCTCTCCCAGTGGGAAGTACCAAATGTTTACGGCAGTGTTATTTTAGGAATCAAAGACAATCTGACTAGGGATTTGGTCTACATCCTTATGGCGAAGGGATTACACTGCTGTGCAATTAAGGTGAGCAAGCCCTCTGCAGCTGCTGGTGAGTTAGTTCGGACAACTGAATTTTAACAACACTGAAAACATGGAAAGCCCTTTTTGAGAGAGAGAATTTTGAAACTGGGAGGTGATAGAGATGAAGTAACAAGGCCTGTGTCATACAATGGTTAAATCTGTCTCTCGAGTTCCATCAGTAGAGCAAGGATGATGGCTTTCCAGTGAGTTGGGGCTGGAGACGATTTCACGCGTAGGAAGTTTTTACTATGATGTACTAAATCGTGTTGCATCTAAACCCAGTGGTGATTTGACTTACTGATACAAAGTGCTGCTCTTTTGTCTGTTTCACGTGAGGAATTTCTTGGAATGCTGTTTTATTTTCCCTGTAACTGACAATACTGTAGTTTGTAAAACCAAACTGTAGCTAACATGCCAGTAGTTACTTCTGATATGTTTTTGCTTAAACTTTTTGTTTTCTTTGAAAAATCTGGAACTGTTAAACTTCCCAGCAAGTCCAAAGGACTCCAAAATGTAAATAATAATTGAGGTGCTTGAGCTGTTCTAATGGTAATGGATACTGAGGCTCCTTCAGCCAGGACAGAGCTGAACAGCACTTCAACTTTTGGTCTTTTCCCTTATGAATCCATTAGGAATCCTTAATGCAAATCCTTTTTATTGCAGGATTTTGTCCACGCAAAACAGCTTTTTGCTGCTTGCTTGGAGCTTGTGACGGAGTTTTCTCCAAAACTCCGTCAAGTCATGCTGAACGAAATGCTCCTTTTGGACATTTACACTCACGAAGCTGGAGCTGGTGCTTCTGGAGAACGTCCTCCTTCTGATCTTATAAGCAGAGTCCGAGGATATTTGGAAATGAGAGTACCAGGTAAGTACGTTGCTGTCCTTCCTGGGACAGTAAACTACAAAGCTGGAGAGGAAGGAGAAAAAGAAAACCAACTCGTGTGGTAGATTTACCGTTTAGGTGTATAATTGGAAAAACAGTAGTGTGGTTTGACACTGATTTTAGGGAGTCTCTGCAAGTTTGGTTAGTTTTTTAGAAGCTGGAAATGAGAACAGCAGCATCGTGATGCCTACGCATTGCTAAACTAACAGTTTCTGTTTAGTGCCACTGAAAGCACTTGAACAGGATAAACATGTCTGCATTTTGACCTGAAAAGATTGCTGGTTGTTAAAAAGATCCTCGTGGTTTCACACCGGGGGAGTAACGTCCTGCTGCTGTGGTTAGAGGAAGCTGTTGTTGCTCCTAATTTTCAGAGGGGAGATCTCTTGTAGGGCTAAGCATTGTGGTTTTCTGTGATCAATATGGAATGGAAATGGCTAATTAGAGGCAATGGATTTTGATTTTTTTCATAGAACGCTTTTCTTTTTGTCAAAAAAACCCCAACCCAAAACAAACAAGAAACCCAAAGAACCCCTTTTCTTCCAGATATTCCTCTTCGACAAGTAATAGCTGAAGAATGTGTTGCCTTCCTGCTAAACTGGTGTGAGAATGAGTATTTGACCATGCAAGTTCCATTACCTCTGGTTCAGACTAATCCTTATGTCAAGGTAATGAGTGCTCAGTCTCAAAGCCTTGTCAGGCTGTGATTGACTTTTTCCTGTTGCAGTCTTTTGTACTTGGAAAAGCACGTACCCTTCTGTGTCAAGAGTGCTGGGTTTTGTGGCTGGAATGAATTCAGTGTGCTGTAGAAGGTAGCAGAGCTAAGCAGCAAGCGTGATGGTTGACAAAAGACAGGGAGGCTGTGCTGCAAGAACAGACAAAAGAAACTGCATCTTAGCCCTTGTTGGCTGCCAGCTGAGGTTGGTTCCATAAGCATCAGGCGTGTGGTTATGATCCCATAAGCTGATTGAAATGCTGCAGCACTTCATAAAGGAGTCTCCTCTCAGCTGGAACTCGGCCTAGATTCACGTAGGAGGTACGAAAAGCGTACAGACCTCGGGCTTCCCCTCTGGTTGGTTTTGCATTCCTAAGACACTTCCAAATCTGCTGTAATGGTTCATGGTTTTCTAACCCAATGCCAGCGCTGAATTTCTGGAGATGCTTAAGCACTGCCTTTTTTGAAATTCTGCTTTCAAAATGGTTGTACCGCTGTGTTTCTACTTTGAAGTCAGGCAGTGAAGCTGAATGCAGTTCATATTACAGGACACATTCATTTTTGGCCTGCTCTGCTTTCCTGTGGTATATCCTAATTTCCAGTTTGAGGCTCAGCTTTTTCTGTATAGCAGGGGGTGCTAGTTGCAGTTCAGATGAATGATATGAAAGTTGAGGGAGTTCTAGGGTGCCAGTCTTCATAAAACGATTTTATGGGGTTTAGGTTTTATGGAGTATAATGTAAAGCTTTGTTTTCTGGAGCCTGTAGTAAGGAAATAACACCCTAAGGAAAATCCTCTGCTGTGTAATTCCTGTACTCCAGGTTCCTCATCAGTGTCCTACCTCGCAAAGTTTAGTCACTTTGCAGTTTATAACTTAAAAGCACGTGTGTAGCCATCGTAGATGCAAGTAATTTCTCTGCTGTGATCAGTATTCGGGGAAGCTGTAGTTACTGTATTTTTTTCCCTCTTGCACTGCATAGCTGGGACAGTTGCTGGCTGCTACGTGCAAAGAGCTTCCGGGTCCCAAAGAAAGCAGACGGACAGCTAAAGACCTTTGGGAAGTCATTGTACAAATCTGCAGTGTATCCAACCAGCACAAACGGGGGAATGATGGCAGAGTCAGTTTGATAAAACACAGGGAGTCTACACTGGGCATTATGTACAGGTGTGTTTTCTTAGATTACTTTAAAATAGCGTTTGAATTGTGTATTTGACTCTTGTGTTCCCTTCAGAAATTGTCCGAATTCTGCTATCAGAGCAGTGGCAGCAGCTAAAGGTCTCTGAACAATCTGCCCACTGGTGCTGCTGGGTATTAGCAGTGATGTGTTGACTTTCCTTTTCAGGATTCAGGTCAATGTACAGACACCAAGGCTCCTATGTCTGTGCCGACGTTTACAGTCAGTGTAGAACTTCCAGTACAGTCCATGGCATCCAGAGGGCAGTTTAGCTGACTGACTGGGGGTCTCTGCTTTACATCGACTAGAACTGCTCTGCAGACTCCACTGACTGTATCAGTTACGTTTATAACCCTGTTAAATGCCTAGCTCACAGCATAGCTGTCTATATGTAGCTTTAGGCTTCCGAACCTAAAGCTGAATCTTGCTCAATCTTGTTCTTCAGCTGAGCCCCTGGGGAGAGGGAAAGACAGACTTGACTGGAGTAATTTCGCTATTGGTTACCTAATTTCTACTGGCCTTAACTGACTGATTGATTCGGGACTCTTATTTGTCCACTCGGTGTTTTCACAGAATCACAGAGGCTGGAATAGACCTCCATGATCATCAAGTCCAGCCTGTGACCCAACACCATGACATCAGCTAGACTGTGTCACTGAGCGCCACATCCAGTCTTTCCTTAAACACCTCCAGGGATGGCGACTCCACCACCTCCCTGGACAGTCCATTCCAGTGTTCTATCCCCCTTT
>JAAGNO010002581.1:15243-35569 GCA_033439905.1 Ceryle rudis
GTGAGGGGCCCAGAACTGCACCCAGTACTGGAGGTGAGGCCTCACCAGTGCCCAGTACAGGGGCAGAATGACATCCCTGCTCCTGCTGGCCACGGCAGCCTGTTCTTAAGTCCGAGCCTGATAAGTTGCCTATTACAGTAAATTCTGGAGTGTACGAGTGCATTGGACAGCTTTCCACATTTAAAACATGGAAAAGGTGCCCCCATCAAACTACTGACTGTTTCCTTGCCTTGCTTGAGCCGATCAGGTTAATGTGGGCCTAGAGGCTGCTGTTCCCGCTTATGCTGCAGTGGATGAGCCTAAGAGGGGTACGTGCTTGCTGTACATTTCAGCTGTGTACTCTGGAAAGGAAAAGGAAGCAGTACAGCTGTACTCTCAGATGCTGAACCTTTTCTGACCCCTCTGGTTCAAACAGTAAAGGGTAGGGACCCTGTTGTTAGAATAGAAAAAAAGCAGTGAAATCTTTTCCAGTCTGTGCTTGTCTGGATTGTCTTACGGTGACAATTTCTGATGTGGTCTGACAAGGATCAGTGTCCGATACAAATGATCACTGTGTACCATCTTCTGTAAGCACGTAGTACACTGTAGCTTGGAGAGTTACAGTACAGTTCAGTTGCTTTCCTCCTTCAATGGCTGACTTAGTACAAAGTGATTTCCATGCCTTTTCCAGCTTGATGGAATAAACCCCACCTTTTATTTAACCTGTTTTACATGTAAAACTTGTTAGTGACTGTGTTTAAAAGGGAATGACCTGCTGCAGTGTTTTCACTTGCATACTGTGCCTTCGTAAACCTGGAGGTGAAGGGGTATTTTGCCAGGTGAAGAATTTGCTTTATCGACTCTTGTTCCCCATGTATTAAGTTTGCATATATTCTTTGTTGTGGATGACTACTTACATGGGTATTTGTGTGTCTAATGTAGGAGTGAATTGCTGTCCTTCATCAAAAAGCTTCGGGTAAGTTATAATGGTCTTGAGAATGTGTTTGCAACCAGAACTCCCTGTTTGTAAGACATTTCTCTGGACTTTTTCCAGAAAAATCTGACAGCAGTGTAAGTTTTGGTATGGGTGAAGAATTTCTGAATTTGCTATACCTGCTACACAGCAGTGGGGAATAGCTTGGGGGGGAACAGATCAATCCTGAATTCTGACAGTGGAGGTCTGTTAACAGTAGGAGTATGTTTTACTGCAGCTGGTACAAAGTAAAGCATCCCTTTCGGAGGGAGAAGGAAGCTGCTGTTTGCATCATAATTAAGCAGCAGAATTAAGAGGAAGAATTCATAGCTCGTGGATTTACAAATGATTGAAAAGTTGTAGTATACCTAGCTTAAGTTTAAGGTGAGGCAGTAGCTGCAGCAACAACACAAAGATGTGGAAAACAGAAGTAAAGTGTGTATCCAAGGAGTTAGTCAGGGAAATCTGAAGTAATTAAAGGCTTCCTGCAGAAACTTTCTTGCAGTATCCTTGAGTTGTAGGATTCTTAACAAACTATTTCCCTGTTTCTGCAGGAAACTATAACTGTGTTAGAACTACTTGCATACCTTTAAAGCTTAGGGGAGGAAAGTGGAGTTTTGTTGTTTCATGGGATCTCTTTTATTCCCCTTACAGGAACCATTGGTTTTAACCACGATACTGTCCCTGTTTGTCAAGCTCCATAATGTTCGGGTTAGTGTATACCATCAACATCTTACTTGGCGTACTTGAAATGTTTCTCTTTGTAATTTCTCTTACCGTCTTTCTTCTCAGGAAGACATTGTGAATGATATTGCAGCAGAGCACATTTCCATCTGGCCTTCATCCATCCCCAAGTAAGCTGATAATCTAAAATAGAATTTTCCAAACGCGTGCCTACGTAACTGGTTTGGTCCCAGTGTCCGTGTATTGTACCGTGCTTAGTGTGACTTCTGCCACGGAAGGGCACCACCCACCCCGTTCTATTTGTGGGCACGTTGGTCTGATTGTATGGAGGTCTTTGCTCCTAGTTTGATGGTCTTGATGGAGATGCAGGTACAAGAAACCGAGGCCTTTTTTTGGCCGTGTACTTCACTGAGCTGTATGCAACTATGTGAACTATAGAATACATTAATATGAAATAACTGACGGTTTCTTTGAGGTGTGTTGGAATAATGGCCAAAATACTCAGTGGCATACGGTATTGATTTGTTCTGCCTGGGTTTCTCCAGTGAATTGGAAGGCTCTGTGGGGCTAGAACCTCACTGGTTTAGATTCCTTGTGTGCATCAAGAGAGGACTTGTGGGAGAGATGAGTGTGCTCAGTGCTTATTGTGGTTAATCTGTCTTTAATTGGTCTGACTGAAGAGTGTTTTTGTCGCTGGTGTGGACTTCAGCATATATTATAAGGTCAAAGTTGTTTTCGGTGTTACCAGTATTAGCAGTAGGGTGAGAACAAAATATGCTTTGAAAAAGGGAGATTGCACATGAACTTCGGGAGAAGCTGCCCGAGCAATGTGCCAAACCATTCCTGGCCTTCCTTTCCAAGCTAGTTCCACAAGGCTCCAGAGATCGCTATCTGTGGCCGTTCACGCAGGTGCTGTAATAAATCTGTAGTGGCTTCAGGTGTTGTCTACAAACCTCTTGACGGTGAGAACATACACTTTTGCACAGATTGCTTTAGTGGTGTCAGCCGTGGATAAAATTACGGCTTTTTGTCCAAGCCTGTGAAGGGTGTATTGGTTCTGTCAGGTTTACTGTGGTGAAACAATTCAGCGGTAGTGCTAGCCAACACTGAATGTTTCCTGGAGTTATTTTGGATTGACAAAGCAAGGTGCTTTGGCCTTAAACTAGAGGGGAAATCAGATAAGTGTTTAAAAAAAAAACCCAAAACAATACTTTACTAATTTTTCTTTTTTTTTTTTCTTTAGTCTTCAGTCAGTGGACTTCGAAGCTGTGGCCGTTACAGTGAAAGAGCTAGTCAGCTATGCATTGACTATCAATGCAAACAACCACTTCTGGTTAATTATTCAGGCAGATATTTATTTTGGTAAGTGAAACAATGTCTATTTTTAGCATGTGTGTAGGGGTACATGGCTCTCTGAGATTTGCCTGCCTTAACCCTCCTTGTATTTTTCCTCTTGTGAAAAGAAATGATAGAGGGGTTTTAAAATCTTCAGATGCAGTAGCGGGTGAATTTGTCTGGGAGGTTGTCTAAGCCCAGAGACTGAGCTTTCGGTAGGTCATGTAGACTTGCTTTTAGGGTAAGGGAAACTTTACTGTAGGGGTCCTTGTTAACTTCACTGGTTGCTATTAGTGCAGTTGGTCCTCAAGTGGTATAATTATGCAAACCCCTGACATTCGAGTTTTTTATGAAGGGAATGGGAAGTTGTGTGAATAGTGCTTGCTCTTAATTGTGGAGTTCAGCTTCACTGGAGCAGAAGACAAGCAGAGCAGAGAGGATCTGTATTTTAGGTAGGGAAGTATCTAGGATTTGCAAAGGAGGAAGCACGGGCTCCTGACCTGGTATTGGTTGTGATGGGGAGCTCTTCCCTGTCACTATGTCCTCACCTGCTCCTTCCCCAGTACTTATCCCTGCTCCCCAGCTGGGAGTAGCCAGCGGTGTTGGGACATAAGGTGTTCAGACTCTGGGCACCATGACATGCACCCAGCCTGTACCAGGGCAGCAGTTGCCTGGGAAGGTCTTGCCCAGTCTACATAATGTGATGCCTTCTTAAATTATTCCTCAATCTAGAGTCGGTTCCTGGGACTGGCTTGACAGTGTGAGTAAAGAGAGTGCAGAGAGGTAGTGCTGAGTGAACTCTCAGAAGCCAGCCAGCCAGGCAGGTTACTACCGTGTGTGTGCTAGAGAAGGACATGGCCACAGCCATCTTCCAAGGTAGTTTGATGGTTCTTTCACTTAAATTATCGGTTGGGACCACTCTTATGAAATTTAGCTTTTAAGACAGGTTGCCCTTTTCTGGCAGTAAACCAGGGTCTGTGCTGTGCCTCTGACATGTACTTGCTGGTGCTTTGGGCTATCACAGGTGGCAAGGTGCGTGTTTCCAAAGCTGCTTTTGGTCTGGAAGGATGTGTGTGGTGTGCAGTAAGTAGTGCAGAAATCCTGCACTGCAGGAAACCTGTTGCTTTTAAAGGAAACAAATTTGCCTAGAAGATCTTGTTTTATAACCCTTGGGGTGAGGGGAGGGGGTCTTAATCCACTGTTAGGATTGTCACCTATATGGGAGAGGATTCGAGGTTATAAACTGGCAGCTTTTGCTGCTTGTACAAAGTGGAACAGCGTCCCAGAAAGGAGACGTTTGCGTAGGGAGCCTCAGAAGCTGGTACCTAAAAGCAATGATTGGAGCACTCTGGCGTGTGTCAGGTCTGTACTTCAGAAGCTGTGTGGACAGGCAGACTGCTTTTGCCACAGAGCCCCTAAGGCTGTCTTCACACTGCTTCAGGAAGAACTTACTGGGAGTAAAACCAGAGCTGAAACACAACACGCGTGTGGTGCCATCAGCTGCTCCTCTGTAACTCGTACCGACTGATCTCCTTCACAACTGCCCCCATGTGAAGGTCAGTGAAAGCAAACTTCCACTCTGAAGTTAATGGATTTAAGATCAAATAGGTGAAAAGTAAAAAATAACTTTCAGAGGCAGAACTTGGCCTGTGTTGCCAGCTTTCCTGGCATTTTCTGTCTGTCGCTGGTTTACCACCTCCTGCATGTTGGTGCTTTTTAAACGGTGATAGGCAAGTCACTTTGCCAGTAAAATTCAGCTACGAGAGAGGTGTATGTATGAATCATTCCATAAACAATTGATCTGAATCTTAGAAATAACTGCTGTGTTTGCTTTTAAAGACCTTGTTTTGCTTTCTAACGTTGCAGCCACGAATCAGTACTCGGCAGCCCTTCACTATTACCTGCAGGCAGGAGCTGTATGCTCAGACTTCTTTAATAAGGTGGTACCACCAGATGTGTACACAGACCAGGTGAGTCAAAATGGGATTTAGATGTACAAAAAATACCTCTTCGGATCCTAATTCTGTACGGAGACAAAACTGCTCAGGGTGCACACGTTCCTGGAGCCTGTAAGATTTTATCTCTTGATGCATTTAGGGCTGTGAATCCTCAGAGATCCATTTTTCTTTGCTTGTTGCTTGAAGGCCATAGAAAATCTGAAGCTTCTCCTGTCTGAAGCACAGGAAGCTTTTCCTTTAGTTCACAGAGCCTGAACGTGCAGAGCTACCACCTGGGAAAGCGCTGGTTCTGGGCTCCAGTGCTGCGGGTGAGCAAAAGCCAAGAGCACACATCACTGTGTGGTGTGGTGATCCCCCTGCTTGTCCCTGCAGGGCCGTGCTGGTTGTGCAGACCAGGCAGAGCCGCTCAGGCCAGTGCAGCAGCACTCGCTCTGCCGCCCCAGCCGTGCTGGAGCGCTGGGCACATCCGTCTCCCCCTGAGCTTCTGGTGCTGGTGGCACACGGATGGAGCCTGCTTGCTTCCACCTACGGTGCAGATGTGTCTTAAGACTTCTCCGTTAGCTAGAGCAGACGGTATTTTAGCTGAGGGGTGGGAGCGTGGATCACGTTAGCACTGACATCTAGACAGTGTTGTCTTCTCTTCACATCCAGACTGGTGTTCTCCAGACTGTGTGTCACAGCACTGTGCAAGGTGGTCTAGGGCTGGGTGGGATTGGAACTTAGCACTGTGGGAGTGTGCTGGAGGCACGGCGCTCTACTCAGCATGTCCCTCCCTCTGTACTTGGCAAGTTGGCGTAGCAAGTGGCTTGTGACTCGCAAGTGGGTCTTGAGGGAGAACCACTCCATGACTGTGTGTGTTGGGGGAATCCTCAGTCCTGGCCACAGCACGTTCTGGTGGCCTCCTGCAGTCACCTTAACCTTTACTCAGGCATTTGTCTTGTTCGTTAGCAAACGCTTGGGTTACTCGCAGGCTGTGTTTGGGTAGGCACTAGGAAGGAGCTGTCTAGACCCAGGGAAGGAGGTTAGTTATTTACACACCCTGCCCAATTGCTGCTCTTCTTACGCTCCTGTTTGCTTGGTGAGAGCTTTGGCTGCTCTCTGGGATCCTGACCGGTCTCTTGCCGTGAGCTGCTGTCCGGGAGCCCACTCAACTCTGCTCTCCCCACCCAAGTCAGGCTTTTTCTGCGGGCAGCAGGAGATAAAAGGTGAAGCTTTTTAACAGCCCCCAGCCTTGCTCTCGTACCAGAAACACAGCACTTGGTTCGGTGGTGCACCTCATACTTTTGCGAAGTCTTCAAAGGCATCGGAGCTCTGTTGATCAGTGGATGTGCTAAAACCCAGGAGGTTGGGTGGGGTGGGAGACTGCAGACAGCTATTTAGCTGGTCCCTTGTATTTAAAAAAATACAGTTAAAAAGATGCTTGACGTTCGCATTCCAATACTAGCATCTCAAAAACGTGTGTTTTGGTTTTTAACCTTTCTGTAGGTGATAAAAAGAATGATCAAGTGTTGTTCTTTGCTCAACTGTCACACGCAGGTAAGAGGTGAAATGTGGACTTAAAATAAAACATGAATTTATGAATATTTTTAGTTAAAAAGGAGGGGGAAGAACCTTCTGAAAAGAAAACTGAATCCAGCTTTCCTTGTAAATGCAGGCTGCAGTAAATAGTGTTGTTACTGTTGCTTCTAGAACACTAGAAGCACTGAAATGAATGAGAAAATAAACGTATACTTGGAGATGTAAAAAGTAGAAACATCCTGGATATTTTTTTTTTGTCCCCTTTTCCTCTTAAATGGGTTTTGTTTTGTGTAACAATACCAACCCCATCCCAGCTCCAGTCTGTGGAGTGGTGCTGGGAACCTGGCCATGTTCTTCATGAGGACTGCCTGTGGTCATTGATGGTCGGGGGATTTTTTTTTTTTCTCCAAGAAATAACAAGGCTTCAGTTAGGCTCTTAGTTAAGAGCTATTAAATGTGCTTAGAAACCTGGAGGATGGGTCAGTCCCTTCAAATTTGAATAAACACCCCCTTCCCCCCCCCCCCCTTTGACACCTGTTGTGGGTGTTTCAGAATGAATTGTGCATGAGCTGAAAAGGGCAGGTGCTCAGAACTTGCTTGCTCTGGAAACAAGCAGTTGATTAGGTCTTGGACCAGGGTGAGGTTTCAGAGGGGTTCTGGGGAAGATTTCTGTTTGTGGGGAATTAAGGCTCAAAATCACCTGCTGGTCTTGCCTCACAGGTAGCTATTTTATGCCAGTTCCTCAGAGAAGTAGACTACAAAACTGCCTTTAAGGCACTGCAGGAGCAAAACAGGTAAGTGGTGCAAGATTTATAAACACGCCTACACTGTGTGACTGCTGGCTCACCTCACCCCTGTCCTCCTTCAGTCACGATGCCATGGATTCCTATTATGAATACATCTGGGATGTCACTATCTTGGAGTACTTGACCTGTATCCTTTCACTCGAATACCACCCCAGCAATCTCCTACTGCATGTCCAGGGCTGGAAAAAAAAAAAAATCCCTTTCATACCCAAGTGTCTTTTCTTGACTCGCCCTCAGATCTCCACCACAAGAGAGGCGAGACGGACAAGCGGCAGATAGCAGTAAGTTAACACAAGGTGCTGGGGGCGGTGGGGTTTCCTTAGTGTGACTTTCCCTCCCTGAAACCATCTCTGAGAGTAATCGCCACTTCCCCTTGCAAGTGGGGTGTAGTTTCTACTCGAGTCTGGATGCTGATGTCAGGTTGGTGGCTGGAGGGGTGGGGTATTGCCCTTGGAGAAGGCTGAGCAGGCCTTGCAGGGGAACGGCTCTACGCGGAGGGACTGCTGCTAGGCCCGTCTCCTCTCGCTCCCAGATAAAAGCCATTGGCCAGACCGAGCTGAACGCCAGCAATCCCGAGGAAGTCCTGCAGCTTGCTGCGCAGCGAAGAAAAAAGAAGTTTCTTCAAGCAATGGCAAAACTTTACTTCTAGGCTAATGCTGGAAGGCTATTACAAAACATGGAAGTGAAAACAATCTTTCAAGAGTTTATTTTTAAAATTCCTTTAAAATTTTATACAACATTTACAGTCTAGCATCTTTCTTTTTAGAAATAGATGAAGTCTTAAAATAAACCCCTTATTTTTACAAACTGTACAGAAGGTTGGAAGCAACTTCAGCTAATTCCACAGTGGCTTGTTTGAGGAACACATGAATTCAAGTTTGAGTTTGATGGGGGTGGCCACTTGATGCTCTGGTGCAGCTTCACGGGCCGCTCCGTGTCATGTAAAACTTGTCCCTGGACGTGGGGTGCAGGTGGAAGCATCTAGGAGAGGGAGGAGGACTGCTACCCATCTTTCCCAGTACTGTCCCTTAATCACAGAAGCGATTCAGAGGTAGTGAGTATTCCAAGGGTAACACAATAGTTAATGCTGTTTATCAACCCTGACAGTTCAGTTCAGATACTGTTCCTGAGAGGGATGGGGGGTTGTAGAGTACCAGCAGTTCACTTTTCCCCATATCCTCTCTGGCTCTCGGTACGATTGTTCTTGTTGAAAGCTGGTGGCTGGCTCTTACAACACACAACTCCTCCCTCCCAGGACTGCTGCTTCCCGTTACTTCAGCATCAGGCCCTGTGCTCTTACCCAGGGTCAGTGATAAGAGAGCTGAGGCTCATGGCAGCCCTCAAGGCCCATCTTAACTGCATCAGCTGCCTGTGGAGCTAGAATCGGATCCAGGGCTGGCCGCAGGGAACAGCAAGGGCAGAGTGGTTTTCGAAAAGTAAACTGCTTACCCCGGACCTCTGTAATACTGCACCTGAGCGTGGGGCTGACAGATGTTTACCTTCTGACCTTAACGAGAAAGGTCAGGAAGAGGTAACAGTGACAGCTTGTACATAACTGCTCCTGCAGGGCCAGCCCAAGTTAAAGCAAGTTTGACATGTAAGGTGAGTGGATAAACTGCCACTCAGGTATTAAAAAGAGTTCTTGAAATCAACAAGTTAGGAATGCTCAGAGTTGAACTGCACGAGTTGTGTGTAAGAATGGAACCAAGTCGTCCTGGCTCCTGCGATAGCAACGAGGGACGCTTGGTCTAACTCTCTTCAAGTGTGTAGGAGGATACCAGTCAATTTCCATCTGCTGCACTGTTCACCGAGTCTTCTACTGCTCAAGCCTTGAACAGCAGTCAAGTCACCTTTAGTGTGGTCGTGTTTTGAAGCACCAAGTCCTGTTCATGGCAGTTGTAGTCCGTATTTCATTTCTTCTCTGTACTTTTGGGAGGGGTTATTATTCCTCCTGTTGACACAGGGGATAACTGGCCTGGGGCAGCAGCTGCTACACCACTGTTCACTTCTTCCTGTGGGTCAGGGGAGAAAGAAGACCGTTAATCCCTGTGCTGAGTTCTACTTTTCTGTTTCACGAGTGCTCAGAAGTGCTGCTATGACAAATCAAGTACTCCAGGTTTATGATACAGAGTATAAAGAGAGAGATGACACTGCACACCAGAGGTGATTATCTTTGCAATGCTTCACCGGTGCTTCTACTCCACGTCTTGGCTTATGGTTGTTATAGCATCATCCATCTGAAGCTAGAACCAAAAGGTCTGGTGGAGATGAGCCAGGCCCAGAGCTGTGTGATGCACACCAAGGGAGCCCCCAAACCACCTACCAGCATGTCCAGATAATTTGTGTGGGTTTGGATATTGTGTCGATCTTCTACTGCAACCTTCTTAAAGTTCTTCAGCTTCACAGGGACTTTTTTTGCCACGCTCACAAAGGGAACCATCCATTCTACGCACTCTGAAATGCTGTCCCAGTCTAAGCCTAGCAGTAGAATAAAGTGTATTTAGAAATCATGCATGCGTTTCAGTGTTCAACAATAAACAAACCAGCAACCAAATAACACTGCAGATTAAAATAACTCAGAAATGTCTCCCCCCAACCTCCCAGCCCTTCCTTGTGCTTAGGTGCGAGTGCTGTGGCCAGCACAGGCCTCCTGCACCAAGCAGCGCTCTGGCCCTCAGCTAAAAAGGGAGGTTTTAAGCTTGAACAGACTCTTGAGTCACACTATAAACCCTGACATTACCCTGCTGTCACAGTCCTGCACCATACCTCAGGCACCACACAAGTGCTGAGCTTACTGAAGTGACTTTTCACCCCCCCACACACAGTAAGGGACAGGCCGGTGGGAAATGGCACACAGGTTAACTGAATGCTGCTGCCAGACACTGGTGGCTGCTTAGTAACTACAGTTTAGGAGAAAAACCAACCAAATGGTGTACAGCTTGGGATCCCCAAAACAAATGGAAGGGCCTAGAGCAGTATTAGCCCAAAAGCAAGGGGAATAAGTTTGCTTCATTTCCTTAGCCAAGACTCTGCTTCTGAAAGTGCTTCCTTCTTTCTCGAGTCTCTGTAACATCTGAAACAGTGGTGGTAGGAAGGAAGTGAAAATTAGGGCAACAAAAACCTAACCCACAGAACAAGTTAGTGTCCCTGTAGCTCTTGCTGCCTAACAAGACCAGGCTTTGCAAAGGCTTCTGACCTGAAGCTTTCTGAACGACTTCAATTGAGGTATAGTGGCAGAGTGCAGCAGCAGCCAGTGTTCGGTACTGGAAGTCCAAAGAATTCACATCCAGAATACACAGGTCTAAGAGCTGAGGAAATAAAAGGAGGAAATTAAGTTACACATTCTAGGAAGCTGATCAGCGTAAGCAAACCCGTTTCAGAAGCTGCTGTGCACACAGCAGCCCTCCTCCAGTCGATGCTCTACAACATGGCTGAAGTTTTTAGCAGCGACTGCAGGCATTTCATTTATTCCTGGCACCACTTAACAGTTCAAATGGGTCTCACAGAGCTATGATGCCAGTTCGCCCTTCTACACGTAACATGCAAGACACTTCACTTGTACAGATTTAACTGCACCTTTGAACTCTTAGCAGAGCTCCAGGAAGGTATTTTAAGTGAACACGGCCTAGCAGAGCTCAGTGACTTAGACCAGTCATCTCCTCTTAAGCCTCTCTGAGGCTGGACACAACAGATGCCCATAAAAATGGAACTACACCAGTATCAACAGAACACTCACTGGACTGCCTTCTACTCTGCTACACAGAAACACTGCTACAGACAAGAGTTAATTGTCCACAGCATCTTAAATTACCCACCCTCCTCTCAAAGCAGTTGCCCCTGTTTACAGAACACTGCAGTGCAGCGATTGAAAAACAAGATAGATTTTTATTTTTCTGGTGTATAGAAAAGCCTTAAAACACATGAGAGTGGGAAGACAAGAAACACTGGGGTGCCTGTCCTCAAACTGAAGGCCAAGTTCTCTGGCAGAGTCAAACTGGCGCTTTCCTTAAAGTAGCAGGTGCGGTGAAAGGAGGAAGAGCATTCTTCAGTGGCTTTTGGGATGGGATGTTCAGCTGCGCTTGTAACCATTCCAAAAAGCGGTTTCTGGTAAGAGTTTGCCACCTACCTGCGCTATCTGAATGAACTTTTCCTGAGAATACTGAGGTAGCAGCACTTTTGGAACATCCTTCAGAGCATCCACCTGAAGATAGAGGTTCAGCCAAGAGACGATTGTCACTGGACAGAGTTCCCATTTTAAAGCCTGCAAACATTAAGCAGTTAAGCACCTTAAACCACACGAGGATAGTTTTGTGCGCTGATCTTTTTTCCCCACACACCTCCCCATCTCAGTTCTCAGATCCTCAAAAGCCTTAGAGATTATGTGCAATTTCAAGTACAAACCCCCATTTTTGACTGCATTCTCACTGCTTTCTGAGCTGGCTGCGTCGCAGTCAGCACAAACACGTATCCCTGTACCTATGCACTTGGAATCTTACGTGCACTCCCCATCCTAAAGCTGGAAAATGATGTTTTGCAGTAACAGGGACATGCTAAACATCTTCCTTTCCTAAGCAAATAAGTGATGATAAAACACAAGGATCAGCTGCACAGCCTTTCAACCAGCACTTACAAAGAGAGCCAAGTTATTACCTTTAACATAATGAGTTCCATTCTTACAATGTCATCTTCGCTGCAAGCGCCATCCGTCACATAAGCAAATTCCTGTATTTTGGGAGCGTAGATTTCCTGTAAAGGGAAAGGGTCAGGTGAGGATTAGAGTGCCTGACAACTCTAAGAAAGCTTGAGAAGATACTGGCAAATACTTCTCAGACCATACTGAAATACTAACATTTCTTATGCAAGAACAGTGTTTTCCTCATTATACGAAGCGACCTGAAACTTAGAGAGTGGGGAGATACTAAAAACAAGGAGGTGGTGTGTTAGCTGTTGTAAAACACAATAGATTTATTGCAGCTCTGATAGCTTTTGGGGAAATAAACGGTGCACAGTCAGTAGGAACACCCTTTCATCTCTTCCACTTTCTACTCCGCCACTCGAGTCAATGTAAAAACAAGACACCATCCCAGTTCTCCTACAGCACGATTAGAAATGGCTGCTACTGGCCTGCTGTGTTAGAAATCCCTCGCTGACCAGGGAACACGCAAGGCCAGGACTGCTGTAGTCACACAGATTTCTTTTTGTCAAGTAAAAAAGCTAGGAGAAGCGAGAGAGAAATCCCACAGCTACTGTAGGCTGGCGAAATCCACGGTGAAGAGATAGTTAACGAAGAAATCTTCCAACCCAGTCATGCCAGTTGAGGCCACCTAATTGCTCATCTACCAGCTGGCTCCACAGCCTGATAGCCCCCACACTTCCGTAGGGTAGAGAACTGCTTGTAGTGCACTGCCTTGGCTTTAGGAACAGCAGCTAAACCAGGAGGGTTCCAAGTATAAAACCCCCATATCCCAAGCTTTGCTCCCAGCCTCGCCTGTGCAAACCGACGCTGACGTAGCACACGGTGTAACCTGTCGGCATCGCTGGAAAAAACAAACCGAAAACCAGACCCCCGCCAACTGGGTTTACTGGAGTATCAGAACAGGCAGTTGGAGACACAGGCTCGGTTTTCTTCCAGTCTCACGCCCATTCCCAAGACTTGTTTGCCAACTGCTGGAGATCTGGAGAATGACAAGCCAAACCAACCTACTCCTGGCACATTTGCATACCTTTTAAGTTTATGTGATCTCCTTCCCTGCTGCTGAGGAGAGGGAGGACAAAGACTACACTCCAAGAAATTAACATATGCACAACTGAAGGGAGAAGAAAAAAAAAAGTTTCCCCTTCTGACCCCCAGTGTTATCTGTGTGCCACCAAGCCCTAAAGCTTCAGGCAGCAGAAATGAGTATGTTACTGCTGGGTTTTTTAGTTATTCCAAACTTAATATCCTCCCCCCCGTGACAGAGCTTCTTACCTCAAGTTTGGAAGCAATGAATAAGGAGGTAATTCCTATGAGCTGAAGCATGCTCTTGTTAATGTTCTTCTGTGTCAACATGAATCGATCAAAAAAATCCTGAGCTAGGTAGAAGGTTTCCCTGTGGAGCGCATACACCTCACATACCTACAACAGGAAAAGAAACAACAAACACAAGACAACAACAAACCAGCTCAGTTTTCTGTTCTCAAACTCTGTACACACATTGGAACGTTCGAGCTTTAACAGTAAAAGACAGTAAGCACGATTTTCTCTTTAGCACACACAAACTCTCACATATGTAGATGCGTTAGGATGCGGTGGAGAGGATGGAACTGGAAAATACATTCCCCATTCTCCCACCTAAACATGGATTGTTTACAATGCACAAACATACTTCCCAAGCCAGTACTTTTTCCAATGCAAACAGTTTTCCTAAAAATGAGCACAAAAGATTTTTGACTAAACAAAGAGAGACTCATTGAGGGGGAAAAAAAAAACCCAAACCCTAACACAGAACAGAAAAAGCCCACAAACAACAAACCAACACTAATTTGCCTGATTAAGAATACTCTGGGTTCAAACCACAAGCTGAAGTCACCGCGCTGATTCTGCCTGTATTCCCAAGCACGTCTGTCCCCGGGCAGAACGACTGCAAAACACGAAGCCTTTGACTCTACAGCAAGTAACCCTGGAAGCTCCTGCTGGAGGGGGCTCTGCTGGCAAGCCAGGAGCGCTGCCTGCAGCCCCTCGGGCGCACCGACAGCCTCGCTGAGCAGGAACAAAACTGCACCAACAGCCATCTGCTCCTGCGGCCGCCGGCTCCCCTGGCAGGGACAACTTCTAATACTTGCATTGTATCAAAGTGGCTCAAATGCCAGTTCAACAAAAAAGGAAAGGAGACTGCCCAGGTCTGGAGATCTTAAGCAGGGGGCCTGCTTTTTCCCCTCAAATCTCTAACTGAATTTGGGCAGGCCTACCACAGCTCCAGCTTATCTGCAACTCTGTATCCCTTCCACAACTAAACTCTAGTTAGATTATCTATAAATTACTTACAATCTGCTTACAGTCAACAGAAAAGACTATCGAGGACACGGATCCCAAGCGCTTTGTTATTTCACTTGGATACAAAGTCAGAATAAAATCTCCCTGCTGCAAGCTATCCCCTAAGATAAGGTGGAAATCCCATTTGCAAATTAAAACCCTTCCCGACCACCCCAAGTGCAACTGGTGGGCAGCAACGCCACAACTTGTTCTTTTAGACCTGATCTAACAGCTGCCAGTTGGTAATATCAAAGCAGCACGTCTACTGCTCCGAACAAGATCCGGAACCAACAACGTACAGACCAGGCTGGCTCATAAATAAATGGCACGATCTCTATCAGCGTATCGCCCAAACCTAATAATGTTTGGCGATGTTAAATGGTATCTCAGCTGTGATGTTACGGAAGACCACGTTAGGAGCTACCAGAGGTCTCAAGGTCCGTGGGATTTTAATCCGCTGTACCATACAGAACCACCAAGATGGGCAACAAGGCCCTCGTTGACGTTTTTGTTTGGAAATGGGATGAATTCCGAGGAGTTCAAGATTTAAACAGTAAAAAATAAAATAAAAAAGGCAATAGAACACAATTTCATGGTGGTATGTAAATCACACGTTAGAGGGACCATGCCCACAACTGGACTCGTTTTTATATTCAGATCTTACTTAAAAAAAAAAAAAAAAAAATTAGAAGAAAACAAAGCAACAAGCAACAAACCCAAGCCTATATAGAACTGATAAACCTGCAAGATCCCTTCTGCTGACGGGCAAAGACTGCACAAGTCAAACGTCGCTTTGGCAGTGGCAATTGAATCGGATCGGTACAGACGTCTCGGGAAGGTGTCCAGAACAGTGCTCTCTGTTTACACCTTAACGCTCCTTCCCACAAGCTGCCGAGACCGAGACCTTGCACTTCCTTTGACGACTGAAGTAAAGCAATTAGACTGGAATATGGATACAATTTATTTGTAATCCATTTCAAACAAGAGTCTGCCTAGATCACGAGCCTTCAGATGCCAGCCACTCGCGCACTACTTTCTTCTGCTCTTTTCCATAGGAGAGCATTAAAAGCTCACTTGTAAGCCAGAAAACAGTGCCAGGGGCTGACATGTAAAAGCTCTTGACATAGACAGGGCCAGGGTCAAGTCCTCAATACAGATGCAGTTGTCTCATGGCTTAGATACAGTTTAAGATGTAAAGTCAGAGATACATAACTACTCTGTCGATAGCAATTTCAACACAAGTGTCTCAAAACTAGCTCTCTCCCCTTCCCACAAAGTAGTGGGGCAAGAGCAAAAATCAGTAGTACTGCTCACTGCCCTGTGGGGAAGGTTCAGCACCTCCTGCCAGGGGAGGCCTGAATGTGGCTCACCAAGAGGATCTAAAAGCAGTAGCTTGTAACCCTTTTATGGCAAACTAGTTTTGGTGGTTTATCATCACCCTACTCTTCGCTATTAGCTCCTGTAAAAGCTGTGCTTTTACCTGCCTACTTCACAGGCATAACACGTGGCAAAGCATTCAACTAAAAGAACAGACCTCTAAGAGCCAGTCCAACAGTATCGATCTCATGTGAGGCTGCAGACTAGAATGTAGTGACGTGAAATGCTTGCAGTGAGCGTATCTGTTCTCCTTCTTCAGAATGTTGAGCCAGACATCTTTGGAATTTCCCCAGCTACGGAATAAAGTTACAGAAAGCATTGTTAAGTCTATATCCACCTTCACCAAACGAGTAGAAAAGCATTATTTATTGTTTACAGATATGCAGGAACAAAAAGAAAAATTCCACATACTAAAGGATCCTTACGGTAATTCAAAAACTGGCGGGTACGCTTTGAACATTTACATCACTACAACGGGAGCCTGCCAAGATCATCAGCCAGCCCTGTTTTATAGAACAGCCAATAAAACTCGGCATCTGCGTGCCAAAGTTGCACATAGAGCCAGAGTTTCCTGCTTTGCCTAGTTGGGTGGCTGTCCAGAGAGCAAGATAAAAACCAAAAATCTCCTGAGGAAAAAAAAAAAATGCAACAAACCAAACAAAAATATAAAATAAAAGCACACACAAACCACACAAACCCCAAACACCCACACTCCCCAAGAAACACAAAATGTGCATGAAGTTGTCCAATTTAGTTTGGGGAAAACATTACAGGTGATGTTTGAGTCGCTCATCCATCCCTTCCTTTCCTAGCCTACCTCAAGGCTCAGAAACAGGCTGTTGGGAGAAAAACTGAGCTCTTGGTTACTGCTAACTTACAATTTATTAGCGCTCAAGTCTACTTGGGAAGAAGATGCCTACAGCATTAGCATGGCTTGGGTTTAATTTGCAATTATTACGACTTGATGCAGTTACTTTTTGAGATGCTTATCCTACAGTTCCTAAGAGGGACAGCACATTAATCCACACAGTGCTGATTTCCTACTGACATTGTTGGATTTCTATATTTACCTTTCTCCAAGCAGAAGCAGAGAGATTAAACACATCTGATCACCGGTGTCACCTACCAATTCTAACCTTCTAATTCTAGAAGCGTGACTGCACCAAGCGTACGGTGCTGCATTGGCATGCTGGCTGCACAGCAACAGTGCCACAAGTTTATTCGCATATTTGTACATTTTTAAGTCCTTAAAGAAAACTTAGTTTAATATTTTTTGGTCACTCAGTTCCAACAGCACTGAAGGAAGTTCAGCTTAACCGTTATGTGCCTCAATCTCTCAGAGTTGCCAGCGTCGAGTTATAAAAGACCAGCATGAAAGGCAAAAAAAGTTACCCGTCTGGTAAGGCTGGGGGGAACTCACACAGGATTTGTCTTTTTTTTCTAATTCAAATTGTTTGTGGGATGAAGAGACGAGTAGAGGTGTGGCTTGAGTACTGCCTACTACTATACAAACGCAGCACGACAACAGGTTTTCCTACGGTAGTTCAGCGTATTTGACAGAGCACCAACAACTGCTGCAGCTGGTAAACTTACTTGAGTTCTGGCAAAGGTGATGGATTTATGAAGAGGTTTCTGAACCTGTATTTTTTGAATCTTGAGAAGTCAGTGGTTACGGATTCTTTGTGAGGCGTTTCAATAATTATGCAAGGCGAGATGCCTCCCGTGATCGTGGGCGACCAACAACTCTGCAACATAATAAGGTATCTTTTGAATGCCGATTCTACTGTGAAAGCGGGAAAGGTGAGAAGTAGGCGACAGTAACAGCAGTATATGTAACATACATTAGTCTGTTCGGACCTCAGCACTGAGTACCGAGACCAAGGACAGAGAGATTAAATGCCAGCAAAGCCTTTCATAGTCATGATGGAACGCAAGGACTCATCTTTGAGGAAGACAGACATCTTTAGTTTATGACCCCACAAGTAACGCATCCATCGCTTGAGCTGCTCAGTGAGGGTACAGAAGGCAAAGGTACTCACTGCTACTAAACCACAGGACGTAGCTGGGTGGTCCTATCTACTTATCTGCTCAAGAGGGAAGAGAAAGGAGGGAGTAGAGGTTCTGCTGTCTCTCAGTGGAAATTCAGCAACTCGTTATCTTGCCATTAAGCAGTCCAGAGAGGAGCCACCCATCTCAGCTCCAGCACTAGATACCCACTAAGCAAGCAGCAGCTGTGAATTATCTCTCAGGTGCCACGTAAGGAATACAACGACAAATGAGAAGAGCGCAGCTATTCACGCGGAAAGCTTCAGAGAAGGAATTACCGATTAGTTAACTCCGTAACTTGTTTCACTAATACTTGTTTGCTTGTCCATACGCAATACAAGTGATGAAGTATCAAGTGCACGGAGCACGTGCAATGCTGTAATGGCTGACAGCCTTCAAAATGGTGACACGCAGGAGTTAGGGGGGATCCCACTCACAAAGGATGGCAACACCTGCTCCCCAACGCGAAAACTTCTCCTGGGTGGCTGTTCAGCAAGGTAAACTACGTATGATTTCCTTACTGTATCTAAACCTCTTTACAGCCAGGCTAAAGTACCCTAAGAATGAAGTTCCATATTCCAGCAGAGCTGATCTTAACAGCACACAGCTACGGGAAAAGGGAGATCCTGCTCCTCCTTCTCCCCTGTGATCCTCACAGACCAAGTCCCACCCGTGGCTTCTTTTGTCAGCTTTGGCACTTGTCAGATCCTCTGCTGGATTCATTCAGCTCACTAAGCCAGCAGAACATTATTTTGTAGTGCCAAAGTAGGGAGCTGAAGCTGCACACATCGCTTCATTTGATGAAAAGCAAAACGGAGCAAGGCAGGGGATGGAGTCCACTGCCAGCTACCGAGGAAGGAAATTTCCCCCTTTCAGCAAAGGTAAGTTGTGACCCCAAGTACAGCTGACACATTTACACAGCATCTTTCCCAATGCAGAGTTTGCAAAGGCAGCTTCACAATACGAATCCTGAGTTTTGCTTCGCCATAGCCGTTAGCCTTTACTAACAGAATAACCACAAACAACGTTGTTTGCAAATGAAAGTTACATTATTTTATAAACCCACTCCAAGATAAACTGTAAAGCCCCTCACCTGGTTTAGGAGTAGCCTATGTTAGTTAAAACAGATTCCTAAATTGATTTAAATAAAAGAACTGTTAAATGAATGTAAGAAAGACTCAAATCATGCAGTCTCTCTTAACTAAATGGCCGTGAAACCATACCTGAAGTTAAAACAAGTGCAGTGCTCTTGTTTGGGCGTTCCTCTGGGCCTCTACTTGCTCTGCATATGGAATTATTCTGAAATATCTGGGTGTACTCCCATTTTTACACCTGACCTTACGCTGCAGTGGTTTCCACATTGAAAGACCCTTTATCTTCAAGCAAAGCCACATGTCAAAAGGCAAAAAATACAGAACGATGCGAAGGTGCTAAGCTCCCATAGTTTTTAATACCTGAAGGTAAAAACTTCAATATACTTTCTGAGTGGGGAATGCACAACTTCACACCCACCAGCATAAACCAGATGGATTCCCTCACCTATTTTCAGCTGGTATTCAGGATTTAATTACCTTAATCTCGTATTGATGTTTTTTAGCAATTTTCCCATCTTCTCTTTTCTTCACGTCCTGCTGAGAAGAGAGGCAGACATCAACACACAGACAGTGACCAACACACACCCCCCCCCCCCACACACACAAACTGTTGCTACTCCTACTCCACTTTCTAACTCAAAAGAGAAAAGGTTCTCCCATCCAAATGCACTGGAGAACTTTCAATATTATTGAACTTTTCAAGTTGCCCAAATTGGTCACCTCTGCCGTTCTCCTTTTTCTGGTCTGGAGATGCTCTGGTGCCTGTAATTCCTGTGGAGACTCTTCTTGACGTGACAGCGGCTGCTGCTGCTTGGCTTGCAAACGGCTACTGCAAAGACCAAAAGACACTGGGCGTCATGAGAGCAGCAGTTGTTAGATGAATACAGACAGGCTGGGTGTATTAAATGCTAACAGCTCACCTGCGTCTTGACATCTTCTTTGGGTTTTAAGATCTCTACCTGGATCAAGGAATAACATAAGACCAGTTAGCGTACCCTCGGGAAGTTATGACCCAGTTCCATACTTGCATGATAAGATGCATCACAGAAAGCAGCAGTTTACACAACTGGGACAGAAGGACACGAGTATTTCACTGCCGTGAGGAGCTCCCGAGCAGAGGACATCTGTGGCACATCATGACACTGCTGCGGGTTATGCTGCTGAATGGGCTACTCAGGGATGCCCCCGTACGCCAGCAGACAGTTTGGCTCAGGCTGGCAGGGCTGGGCTAGTCCGAGGGGGGGCGAAGCTGTAAAGGGACATTTCCCAAGCAAGGGGATTGCGAGGGCGGGGGGGGTGTCCATCCCCGCTCCCTCTCCACCCTGCACACACCGGGCACCCGCACAGACGCCCGTTTGGCCGGTACAGCGGTTCTCTCCGGGAGATTTCGCCGCCGGCCCCCCACACCTGCCAGGATGGGATGGGCCGGGGCCGTGCCGAGCCGGGCCGGGCCGCCCGCCACCTCCCGCGCTCCCGCCGCGCCGGTTCCGCGCCAATTTGCAGAGAGCGGGGAGGCGGCGGCCTGCGCAGCGCTGCGCCGCGCC
>JAAGNO010002583.1:0-21716 GCA_033439905.1 Ceryle rudis
CCTCCTTGCAATAGGGGCTCCAGAACTGGACGCAGCACTCCAGGTGAGGTCTCACGAGAGTGGAGCAGAGGGGGAGAATCACCTCCCTTGACCTGTTGGCCATGCTTCTCTTGATGTGGCCCAGGACACAATTGGCCTTCTGGACTGCAGGAGCACACTGCTGGCTCCTGTTGAGCTTCACGTCCACCAGCACTCCCATGTCCTTTTCTTCAGGGCTGCTTTCGAGCCAGTCACTGCCCAGCCTATATTGGTGCTTGGTAGATTACAAGTAAGGACGTATAAACAAATTTTTTTCAGCTCCACTTCAGAACTGTTGTTAAAGCTTTCTTCTAAGATACCAAGTAATTGTAATAACTTTCATGCCCATACTCTGCACCACAAAGCTGTGCTGACTGTGACTGTGCTGCCTATCATCTCTACTCTTCTGCTGAACCAGTGACAGCTCTTTACAACAGCAGCACCTGTTGCAGATATTTTTTAACATAATACTGTCCTGTTTTGCGTCATACACTATTCCCACTGGAACTGGTTCCCAGGGGCAACAATAATGAAGAAATTTAGAGCAGCCAACGTCAGAAATTGTTCTCCCTGCCAGTGCAGGCAGGCTATAGCACCAGCAGAGGCTGAGGGTATGGACTAGTGACCTCAAGCTGCTGAGGTAACAGTCAGCCAATGACTACTCACCAGATAAACTGTGGTAACAGTGTGTTAATGTGTTTTTGTTGGCTGCGGTTTTATTTTTTATTTAATTTGGCTGGGTTTTTATTTCAATTTATTTTCAAATATTGTTTTAAGTCTGTAATGTACAGACATGTAACAATTCTAAGTTGAATATGACTTTACTTCAAAAGCTGTATCCAAATGTATCAATTAAAGGACCTGTAGGGAAATTAGAAAACACTACAGGTACACTGTTCTTAACATTATGCTCTGTAAGTCAATGAGACTGTGATCAGAAATTGGAAAAATACACTCAGAATATAAATTTATACACTGCAATGTTGCAGCATCTCAAGTGTACAGTATCCCAAGGAAATCACATACTTAATTTACATTTTAGGGCAGAACAATCGTGATAAATATTAACAGGGAACTTCAAGGAAAAGTTAATTGCTATACAAAAGTTAATAATTGAACAGCTCAGAGAATTGAGTTATACAATATTACATTAACAAATTTTAAAACATATTCTATTTCTTGTATATACATACATACACAGCAGTATACCACACCTACACTTAACTGCTTTGCTTATCAGCACTTTCTATAAAGAACTACAGAAAAAAAGCAAATTGAGGTGTTTGAAGGTCAGTTTCTATACTGACTTCCCCGGGCAGTATCAAAATATGAAAATACTACAACACAGCTTAGATTTTGAAAGTATACTAGAGAAGATGCTCTAAAAAAAATAAGTTAAATTTTTTATTTCTTTATTTTAATGATTAATTCAGTGGACATCATCTTCAATTGTCTCAGCAAAATGTTAAAAGACTTCTTCCTTTACATGTGACATGAAGGACTGACATGTCTAGATTTCTCTCCTCAGTGTTCTCTTCTGTGTATTTTGTGAGAAGAATAATCATATACTATAACTTAGCATGTACTTTACCCACATGCTTCACTGAAAATATATTAATAGATATGGAGGACTTCATTTCCACACGTAGCAATATGATATGCATTAAAATCATTCTATACAACTGGTTGTAACCTGTGCATCAGAATACACTATTTTTCCACAAAGTATTCCACATAATAGAGGGGATATATTCTTATGCAACTTCTTCCTGTTCCTTGCAGAAGTTACATAAAGAATGCTCACAGCAAAATTTTAGAATGTCTGAGGAATATGTTCCAAAAGAAAAGCAGCAAAAGTCAGACTACAATGGCCCTTCAAAAGATTTCTAGCTGTATTGAGAGTCTCTTAGAAGTGTTTCACAGCTTCGCCGTTCACAGCTTCACCTTCACAGAATACGTTGCAGCCACCCCCTATTTCAGGGACTTTCTTTTAGAGAAAACTGATCAGATCCTGGAGAAGGAAACACCAAGGAAGGTCCTTTAGTGGACTGTGAACAATGAGGTCTGAAACTCGAAATTGATTCTTTGTTATTCTGTCACAGACACCGAAAGTCCAGCATTAAACAGCTTCTTCCTTTTGGTAACATTTTGAAAATGAAAGAAAAAGTAGTCATGGGGTTTTTTGAGTCCCAAACTCTCATCTGCAGTATAGCCAGTCTGCTCCATTTTATATTAATAAAAGCAGCTTTAGAAGCTAAAAGTACCATGCTGGATTGTCCAGTGGTGTATAAATTTTTGATAGAACTGGATGTGTGGGTGCAGCATCAAGTATGGTTTAGGAATCCTTTGTTGTACCATGCGCCTGATGGAAATAGTTTCTAATCTCAGTTTCAGCTAAAAAGTTCTCATAATACCACTGAATCATAGAGCTGTTTTGATTGGAAGAGATTTCGAGATCATCAAGCCCAACCATCAACCCAGCATTGCCAGGTCACCACTAATAATTGCAGGGCTCATTTACAGGGCTTTCAACTAGATATGAAGGGGGAGGGGGATGTATCCAAACTAGCTAGACATGGCCATGGGTGTAGTATACATTTTTGAGAACCAGAAGGTCTTCTACCCCTCAAGGGCGGAAACTATACACTCTCTGAAATCCTTATACACCAGAGCATGCAGCATGGGGAATAAGCAGGAGGGATTGGAGATCTGATCCCCTGGTCACAGGGACATGATCTCATTGCAGTTACTGAGACATGGGATAGCTTGCATGACTGGAATGTGGCCATGGACAGTTATTAACTTTTTAGGAAAGATAGACCAGCAAGATGAGGTGGTGGAGTTGCTCTTTATGTGTGTGAGCAACCGGAATGCATTGAGCTCTTCCCAGGGTGGGTGAAGAACATGTTGAAAGCTTATGGGTGAGAATTCAGGAGCACACAAATATCGGTGAAATTGTTGTGGGTGTCTACTACAGACCATGAAACCAGGAAGAAGATGTCGACGAGACCTTCTACAGGCAGATGGAAGTAGCCTCGAGATCACATGTCCTGGTGCTCATGGGTGACTTCAATCACCCTGATATTTGTTGGAAAGGCTACACAGAGATGCATACTCAGTCCAGAAGGCTCTTGCAATGCATCAAGGATAACTTCCTGATGCAGGTGTTGGAAGTGCCAAGAAGGAAGGGAGTGCTAATGGAGCTTGTATTAACAAACAAAGGTCTGGTCAGGGACGTGAAGGTTGGGGGCAGCCTTGGTGGTAGTGATGACAACATGGTAGAGTTTAGTATCATACAAGGAAGAAGCAAGGCAATAAGTAAGATTGTAACTGGACTTCAGGAGGGCTTTGTCCTCTTCAAAGACCTACTTCGAGAAATCCCTTGGGCTAAGACTCTAGAAGGTAAGGGGTCCCAAGAGAGCTGGTTGATATTCAAACATTACTTCCTCCAAGCTCAAGACATGTGCATTCCTTGGAGTAAAAAATCAAGTAGAGGGGTCAGGAGAACAGCATGGATGAGCAAGGAGCTGCTGAAAAAACTCAAGTGGAAGAATGAAGCTCACAGCATGTGGAAAAAGGGATGGGTCTCTTGGGAGAATTATAGGAATGCTGTCAGGGTATGTGGGTATGCAACAAGGAAGGCCCTCTTGGAATTAACTCTGTCAAATGGAGTAGAGGAGAACAAGAAGGGCTTCTTCAAATACATCAAAGGTAAAAGGAAGAATAGGGAAAATGTGGGCCCACTGCTGAATGATGTGGGAGACTTGGTGACAGAGGATGCAGAGAATGCGGAGTTACTGAATGCCTTCTTTGCTTCAGTCTTCAGTGAAGAGAGAGAGAGAGACACCAGCCCTCAGGAATCCCTGACCCTGGAAGTAAGAGTGAAAGCCTGGAAGGAGGCTTTCACTCATGGAAAAGAGACTTTCAGTCATTCATACATGGATCTGTGTGCGTTCATAAACTGAACGCACACAAATCCATGGGCCCTGAGTGTTGATGGAATTGGCTGATGTTGTTGCTCTACCACTCTCCATCGTATTTGAAAGATCATGGAGAACAGGTGAGGTGCCTGAGGACTGGAGGAAAGCCAATGTCACTCGTCTTCAAAAAGAGCAAGAAAGAAGACCCTGGTAATTACAGACCAGTCAGACTCACCTCCATCCCTGGAAAGGTAATGGAGCATCTCATTCTGGAGGTAATATCTGATCACATGGAAGAAAAGAAGGTTATCAACAGCGGCCAACATGGATTTACTAAAGGGAAGTCATGCCTGATATGACCCTGTGACTGAATGGGTAGATGTAGGGAGAGCAGTGGATGTTGTCTACCCTGACTTCAGCAAGGCTTTTGATACTGTCTCCCCTAGCATCCTCATGGGAAAGCTCAGGAAGTGTGGGTTAGAAAAGTGGACAGGGAGATGGCTTGAGAACTGGCTGAACAACAGAGCTCAGAGGGTTGTGATCAGTGGTGCAGAGTCCAGCTGGTGACCTGTAAGTAGTGGTGTTCCCCAGGGGTCAGTGCTGGGTTCAGTCTTATTCAACATCTTCATCAATGACCTGGATGAAGGGATCGAGTGTACACTCAGCAGGTTTGCTGGTGATACTAAACTGGGAAGAGTGGCTGACACACCAGAAGGCTGTGCTGCTACCCAGAGAGATCTGGACAGGCTGGAGAGTTGGGCAAAGGGGAACCTAATGAAGTTCAACAAGGATAAATGGAGAGTCCTACACCTGGGGAGGAACAACACCATGTACTAGTACAGGTGAGGAGTAGACCCGCTAGGAAGTAGTTCCACAGAGAAGGACCTTGAAGTCCTGGTGGACACTAAGTTCTCCATGGAACAGCAATGGGCCCTTGTGGCCAAGAAGGCCAGTGGTCTCCTTGGGTGCATAAAGAAGAGTTTGTCCAGCAGGTTGAGGGAGGTTCTCCTCCCCCTCTACTCTGCACTAGTGAAACCGCATCTGGAGGATTGTGTCCACTTCTGGTCTCACCAGTCCAAGAGGGACAGGGAAATACCAGAGAGAGTCCAATGGAGGCTACAGGACAATGAAGGGACTGGAACACCTCTCTGGTGAGGAAAGGTTGAGAGCCCTGGGGCTGATTAGCCTGGAGAAGAGAAGACTGAGAGAGAGTCTTATGAATGTTCACAAATATCTGAAGGGTGGGGGTCACATAGAAGGGGCCAGGCTCTTGTCAGTGGTGCCTTGTGATAGGACAAGAGGTAAAGGTAACAAGGTGAAACACAGGAAGTTCCACCTCAACATTCAGAAAACTTCACTGTGAGAGTGATGAAGCCTGGAACAGGCTGCTCGGAGAGGCTGTGGAATCTCCTCCTCTGGAAACTCTCAAGTCAAGACCCTGTCTCATACTGTTCATAGACCAGAGCAAGGTTTTGGTCATATTCTCGGGAACAGAATTAATATTCAAAAAGGAGTCAAGTGCCAAGTGACTTTATTTGCTGGACAACAGGTTCACAAAGCAGAGAGAGAGAGAGAGAGAGAGAGAAAGGAAAGAAAGGAAGAAAAGGGTCAGTTGCGACAGCTACCACCACGGATCTGCAGCATCCTGTCAGTCTGATTCGTTTCTAAGTCCAGAGGGAGGACAGTCCATCCAATGTTGGTTGGTCCTGCTCTTTTATTGGGTTGTCCTGTTGAATATTCATTCTTCTTCGAAGAATTACTTAGCACATTCCAGAAGCTGTTTTACTTAACCACACCCACCAGCTGGCAGTGGTATGCATGCCCAATACCATCTCTAAGCGGTCTTTGGTCATCTTTGGGGGTCTCTGGACCCCTTGGTCATCCAAGCCCTGGGTCTGGGCACATGCACAGGGGTTAGGTTACGGTTCGCAGAATCAGCTCCATATCCAAATTCATTGGAAAACAGGAACTTCTAGCTTTGTGGTCTAGTTTGTGGTTTGATGTTCACTCACACTGATGCAGCAATGTTGAGACAAATAACCAACACAGTCTCTGACAGACCCACCTGGATCTATTCCCGTGTGGCCTGCCCTGGGTTAACCTGCATTGATAGGGGTGTTGGACGCGATGATCTCCAGAGTTCCCTTCCAACCCCTAACATTCTATGATTCTATGAATCCATGTTCCTCAGCACTACATCCACACATCTTTTAAATACCTTCAGGGATGGTAACGCCACCACTTTGCTGGACAGACTGTTCCAGTGCTTTCTGTGAAGAAATTTTTCCTAATATCCAATCTAAACTTTCCCTGGTGCAACTTGAGGCCATTTCCTCTTGTCATAGTGCTTGTTACATGGGAGAACAGATCGACCCCTAGTCTACCTCCTTTCAGGTAGTTAGAGAGTGCTAAGGTCTCCCTGTAGGTAAGGTCTCCTTTTTCTCCAGTCTAAAAAACCCCAGTTCCCTCAGCCACTATGCTCTAGACCCTTCTCCATCTTCGTTACCCTTCTTTGGACATGCTCTGGCACCTCATTGTCCTTCTTGTAGTGAGGCACCCATGCTCCTTTGCTCCTGATTTCTCTACCTCCTCCCCACCAGTGGCACAGGGAGACTGGGAATGGGGGGTTGCAGACAGTTTGTCACACATTGTTCCTGCACTTCTTATTCCCCAGGGGGAGGACTCCTCACACTCTTCCCCTGCTCCAGAGTGAGTCCCTTACACAGGTACAAATTTCTCCAGTCTGGTCTCCCCTTGGATTCACAGCCTTATTTGGGCATAGCCAGTGCTTCAGCATGACGTTCTCCATAGCCTGCAGAAGGGCATCTGCTCGACCTTTGACCTCCATGGGCTGCAGGGAGTCAGCCTGCTATCTCACCATGGGCTGCAGGGGATTCTCTGTTTTGGCGCACCTCCCTTCTTCACTGACCTTCCTCACTGACCTTAGTGGCTGCATAGGTGTTTCTCTCACATCCCACTCCTCTCTCTGCTGCAGATCTCCCAGCAGTTTGTTGTTCTGATTTTTTTTCCCTTCTTAAATATGTTATCACAGAGGTACAACCACCATCACTGATTGGCTCAGCCTTGGCCAGAGGTGGATCTTGGAGCCAGGATAGCTTCTCACAGGAGCCCTCTCCTGCTACCAAAACCCTGCCACACAAACCCAATACAGGGCAGAACAGGGGTAAATGGGAAATAAAGTCCAAAATCAATGCGAAGACATCTATAGCAGAATTGTTGTCAATAAAGGCAAACTGACACCTAATGGATTGAATGGGTATTTAAATAAATATCAGCTGCTTGGGAAGGTTCAACACAACCTCTTTAAAGGTGTGTCTGTCTTTAAAAACCTCCTGCAGGTCACTGAAGGAATGAAAAACACACAGGGACGAGTCCTAACAAAGACCCTTCCCAACAACTTTTAAGGGAGCTAAGCAATCTTGGGTAAGTGTGAAAGTCCTTCCATGGAAAAATAACAAGATAAAGATCAGGAAACAGTATATAAGACTGAAACCATCAATTCTCCCCGTGGAGGAATTTTATCAGTAAATTCCTGCAGAATCCTGCGATGGGACCTATCCTACCCCATCTATATTCATGGCAGAGGAGATGGTGAGATACAAAGTGAGAAGGTCTGCTTGATACGACAAAGCAATCAGAGTTTTTAAGGGTGTAAACTGTGAAGAACTGTTAACTTTCTCTTCCAATACATAAATCTTTGTTTCCATCAAATTAGACAAGCAGTATCCAAGTTCAAAGCTAACAGAAAAGGTGATTCTTCGCACAAGAAATAATAATTTTGTGTTTCATATTTCAGAGAACTGTTGTCAGATGATTGCCTGGTTCTTACTCTTTCATAGACAGCCATTTATGACCACTGTTTTGTTCTACAGTAAAATTTGCTGTCAAAAAGCTGAGGAAGTGTACAGAGACAGTACATTGCACAGACACAGACGTAAAGCAAATGTGGACATTCTATCCTCAGAAAATAAGTACTTAATTTCTGGATGAAATGCTTCTTCTTGCATTTCCTCTTTTACTTCTCAAAAGAATAACGCAGAAAAATCTATTGCAAGACTATCTTTGTGAGGAGGCAGCTGCAACCTTTTTGGAGACAAGGTACTTGGCTAGATGGACTTTTAGCCTCAAGCAAGACAACTGTACTTAGGCTCAGGAGTTAAAACATGCTGGAGACCTACTACAGAATTAGTTTATTGGGCAGAGGAGCGTAACTGGCACAATTATTGTCCCATATGAATCCAAAGACAGAGCAACAGATGTTTAATTTCTAATGACTAAGCACCATTACTGATAGCTGAGCAAACAATGAAGTTGATAGGAAATCACTTCAGGAAGAGTAGTTGTCTTGAGCAGGGGGACAGGCTATCACAACTAGCAGCTGTTTAGCAGCCAGGGTAACTGATGATAGAGTCAGATGTTCAGATGGCAAAAATTCTGGTACCAAGTAGTGCTTAATTCTCTAGATTGACAATATAATGAATCTGTTCCTTTTTGACTTATTTTGTTTAAAGTAGATAATATGTTGCTTGCAATAAAATTGCTGAGATAAACTCTTTATACTGCTCTGAAAAACACTGTTCAGAACTGTGTATGGCTGCAAAATCACATTTCTACTGAAAAATAAGCTTGATGCACTGAGTTGCACTGCAATGTCTATTTTAACATAAGGATTTTCCCTTGCCTTGTATGCATTTGTTGGAGAAATCCTACTAAACGTATTATAAACAGCCCCTGACATTATTATCTTAAAACTATATTTAAAGATAAACATTTGAAAATTGGCCGAACATCAAAATACTTTTTCCTGTGTTTCCTTCATGTAATAACAAAGCATTACCTTACTCCCTTTCTTTAAAAATCTGAATTATTTGTACAACTGTGGATACTGCAAAAAGCACTGAAGAAGATGGATGAAACACATTAACTCTTCAGTGCAGGAGCGGAATGCAGTTTGCTCAGAGATGTGGGAGATGTATTTTTCTGAGTCACCCTAGCCAGGAAAAACAAACACCCCAAACAAACAAAAAAACCCAACAAAACAACCACAAACCACCCCCCACCCCTCCACCCCCCAAAAAAACCAAACAAAAAAAAGCAAGCAAGCAAACAAACAAACACAAACAAACAAACACAAGCCAAAACAAACAAACAAAAAAAAACAACTCTGCATAAAAAAACCTTCTTGTGAAACTTGGTGTTTCTGTCAGCAGCTTTCAACATCTGCTTAAAATTCTCTTTTGACTGTGTTTTGTTGCAGGGACTTGTTAGCAGTTTTATATGGAGTGGATTTGTTTTCAGTAGGAATGGAAAGGCTCTGGATATCAAAAAGATTTGGAGAAAGTAACATTTCATTTTCCCCTGGATAATGTCCAGTCAAATGCACTCTGGGAACTAAATAGATTATTTTAACCTTGTGAGAATAACTTCAGATAGGATACATTACATTGTCAAGCATTGATCTGTAGAGAAAAACATTTGGTACTTACTCCCACTCCCAAAATGCTTGGCACATTCATTTATCACCATTACTTCATAGAAACTTTTCCTCCCATTCCTAACAAAATTAATACGGTTAGAATAAAATGGGAACAAAATACACATTCATTTAAGATGAATGGACAATATACTTAGTACATATACTCTATTTCACCCACTTTAAATTACTACTTACAGAATATGATTTAAGATTAGCATTACACCAAAAGCCAGGAAAACCTTTGACAAACCTGCACTAAAGGCCCCCAACGTGGCTTCTTCAGGATAGATAGTGATCTAAAGCTGTAGGCCAACCTCTGAAAGTTTTTCTTGGCCACCTAAAGTGGTCCATTCATTAGTGGTTCTTTATTAGTATGTAGTAAATGACTGATGGACTTACAAGAATGTATTTCTTAGCAAGCCCCACAGTGTAACTATACAGCATAACTTCCTGTAGTCAACTGAATCCCAAAACATTCTATCCTCCACTAAACACGTCACTTAACTACCACTGGTAACAGCTAGAAGTTTTATATCTCATAGAATCATAGAATCACAGATTGACAGACTCGTAGAACGAATTGGGTGACTTGAACCTTCAAAGATCATCTTGTCCAACACCCCATGCCATAGGCAGGGACACCTCCCAGTAGACCAGGTTGCTCAAAACCGTATCCAACCTGACCTTAAACACTTCCTGTGGTGAAGGCATCCACAGTTTCTCTGGGAAACCTGTCTCAGTGTCTCCCCACACTCATTATAAAAATTTTCTTCCTTATGTCCAATCTAAATCTACTCTCCTTGAGTTTAAAACTATTGTCCCTCACCCTGTCACTACAGGCCTTGGTGAAAAATCTCTGTCTTTCTTATCAGCCTCCTTTATATATCGAAAGGCTGCAATAAGATCTTCCCGGACCCTTTTCTTCTGCAGGCTGAACACCCCCAAATTCTCTCCGCCTTTCTCCATAGGACAAATGTTCCATCCCTCTGCTCATTTTTGTGGGTCTTCTCCAGACCTGCTCCAACAGATGCGTATCTCTCCTGTGCTGAGGACTCTAGAGCTGGCTGCGGCACTACAGGTGCTGTGCTGGGCCGAGTTGTCTGAAGGACTACAGGAGCCATGCTGGGGCAGAGCAGGCCGCGGCACTACAGGAGCCATGCTGGGGCAGAGCGGGCTGTAGCACTACAGGTGCCATGCTGGGGCAGAGCGGGCTGTAGCACGCCTGTGCGCGTCTCCTCTGCTCTCCAGCAGGCCCTGCGACGCAGATCTGTTGCTAGGGGCGTCGTCAGGCACCCGGCTGTGTTTCCGAGGACGCAGAGAGCCCCGCAGGCCCTGTAGCTGCGGTAGCGCAGCTGCATCCGCCTGCCCGCTGCCGTTCGCTGCGGCCCGAGGCGTTCCCTCCACTTTCCCGCCGCGAACGGGGCGGGCAGAAGCGGGTCCGCAGCTCCAGGCCCGGCGACTCCGCCTTCCGCTCGTGCACCGCACCTTGGAAACCGCCCCGCTGCGAGGAGAGGGAAGGGCCGTCGGAGTCGGTGGACGTTCTCCCGCCCTTGCTCACGGTTCTGGCCGCTGGTCGGGAGGAGGATGCGCTTTGTAGGCTCCGAGTGCGCTGTGGTGGAAGCGTGATCGAGCTTTGAGCCTTGTCGCTGTTTCTTGCCGGTGAATTGGTGGGCACGGTCTGTTAGGCTACCGCTGACTTTAATCCCTGACTCGGTATCTTCTGAAGGTAGTTTGCGCTTCCTGCACCCTCGTTCACGGGGGAGACCTTTGAATGTAACTTTGTACTTCCTTCATTCTTGCTGTAAATTTGAGGAACAAGCATTACTGTAATTTAGTAAAAGTTTAACTGATGTCACTTTCCCCCTGATTCATACGTTAATAAAATGGTTTGTGTCAGAAAAGCGTTTAGCTTGACGGTTTTTTGCACCATAGATAACTCTGTTCTCTCCAAATACTTAGTCATAAGCAGTGTTCTTGTTTTGCCCGTCATGCAGCTGGTAAATTCGACGCTCAAGCAGAAGAAAATGCAGATACTGTTCTGCTGGTCCAGAGTCACCAGAAAAAACCAACCATGCCACATGAAAATGCTGTCCTGATTTTTAAGTGTTGTGCACACTATACACCAGAAGGCTATAGTTTTTACGAGTCTCTTATCATCTTGCACTTTAGGTATTAGCTTATTTGTGTTCTCAAGGGATGTAAATCTCCATAAAATCTGAATGTGTAACTCATCATTCACATGTATGCATGTTATGTAGAGGTACAGCAAGAGACAACTAGCCCCTTAAATATATGATTTATTAATAAGATTAAGGTTAATTAATAGAAAGATAATGTATAAGTGTGTCTCGTCTTCATCTTTCCTTGCAACTCTTCTTTCTCTTTTCCTTGCTTGCAGTGCTATGTCTTCCTACCACCTCTGGCATTCATCAGCTCACACAGTATACCAATTCAACTTGTCAACCCAGCAAAATGCTACTGTGTACTTCAGGTTTTTTTGCCCATTATTCCATGAAAGTTGATTAAATCACTGCCAGAATCAATGCAGTATAAAGCAGCAGAAGGACATAGGTGAAAGGAAGGTGGAAGTGGGGGAGCAGCACTTAGACTTCCTTAATCTTAGGGTGTGGGAATAAACCCCTGAGGTTGTCTTTATCTTTCTCGATTCAGTAAGGCAGTAAACCTGGACTTCCTTCATAGGAATTTCCATTGTTTCCCATCCCTTTTTCATTTCTTCCCAGGTAATGATGAATCACAGGCAGCTGTTATCTCTTCTGTTTTGGCTGAGTTGACATAAGCCTTTACCTCTATGAGCAGATTGTGGATGCTGAGAGATTAAAAGAAAACAAACAAAACCCCCACAAACAAACAAACAAACAAAAACCCACAACAAACAAACAAACAAGAAAGGAATGTCTGCTCCTCTTGCCTACTGCTTTTAGCCAATACTATGTTAACCTAACTATCGCTTAACTATGTAATGTTAAACTCAAGATAAAATTCGCTTTTGGGCATCTAAAGCAATGACCTAAATAGAAACCTTCTGGCCAGGTCCAGAAGAATTGCAAAGTAAACATGGACAGGTTTCTGAGTTTTGTAAGCTTTTCATTCCTATGTGACTGAGAGCAGAGGGTTTTTACCCTTCTTGAATAAAAAATACATGGCTGATATTTGACAGTGCATTGTCTGATGAATGCAGTTTTCTCATTCATGGCAATTTGTTTTTCTTAAAGATGCTTGAAATTATTAACATTCTTAATTTGGATCTGAAGGGATGCAGCAATCTGGCTTGTCAGTACTAGTCCTGATAAGAGCTAACTTAATTTAGATGTGCCATCGACATAGTTCAGTGTTTAATTCAGTTCTATTTAATTGTTTCTTGAACTTTGAGTAACATGAAATGCAAAATGTTTTTTATAATTCAATACCTGAAAACTGGAAGTTTTTTGAAAAGGATGTAATGCTCAGAAACCCCAAGGTACTTGGGAATAGTATTCCACTCACAGATCTTCATAAAAGAACATGTTACATGTTGATTTAAATGGTAGGAGGTGTATAGGAAATGGCAGATACACAGAAGGAGAACAGGAGTTCCCAATTTAGAAATGCATTGCTTCTTGCGTCGTGGATAGATCTTACCATGGATGTCTCCTGCACTGCATTAAGTACCTTTTCTTTACAACTGTGCCTACAGCAATAATGTCACAGAGTTCAGCAGAGATAGGCTCAACACTATCAGAGGACGCACAGCCTGTTCTCTCTTTCATAGATTACCTTTAAATCAAAAAACAAACAAACAAAATCCCAAAACAAAACAAAACACCAAACAAACGAAAAATCAACCCAAAACTAACAAAAAACCAACCAACCAACCAAAAAAACCCAACCACCACTACCACCACCCCAAAGGCCCCACCTGATTATTGCAGGTTCACAAGACAGATCTAAAAGGTTGGTTGTGGTCAAAACCTTCATATATTTAGAAACTGAGTTTTTATTGTTCTGAAGTTTCTTTCCTAAGGAAGATGATACACAGGAGCTGTGTAGTTGAAGTGTGTTCTCCGTGTATGCAAGAAGATAGTGATTAAATGAGCATAATCTGCACTTGCTGTAAACGCTTGTTTTCAAGGAAGCACTGGAAGCACAGAGGTGATTTTTGCCCTGGACACTGGATATGTAGGGTTTTGAGCAGCTGCTGACTTGATAGTAAGAGACGTCTGAAAAATATAATACTTCTTTCTAGCATTCTTTTGCAATGATTACCAAATAGTATTACTAGTTCCACAAGAAAGTAACCAATCAAAATAAAACCCCTGAAGTAGCAGCAAGAAATCCATCTGTTTCCTAGTCTTGTTTAGTACTAAAAATGTTGTCCTAATTCTTGACATACTTCAGAATAGCTTCACCCTGTATCTTGTATTAACCATATTAAGCATTAAAATGTGTAGAAGATATTACCCGCCTTTCTTATGTCATGTGTGTTCCCACTCCTGGTCCCCCCCTGCTTGCTCTTTCTCTTTTTGGAAAACATCAGGAGAAAATTACTCATTTATGATTTTTTTTTCTGAAAGATTTTAGTAATCTCAGATACCGAGATCTCTTTCACAAAGCATTGGTTAGTTTGAGAGTAAGGACTGTGTGTGTTTGGGTTTTTTAACAACTAGCTTAAGAAAGTGCATAGAATGACAGAATTACTGAGGCTGGAATAGACCTCCAAGATCATCAAGTCCAGCCTATGACCCAACACCATGACATCATCTAGACGTTATAAGCAATACACACTGAGTCTTGAAAACATATGGATGACAAGGTTAAGAAAGTGTGAGCTGTCTGGAACAACATTGCAGTAGTTACATGTATGATTTCTCCACTGTTGTTTTCTGTGGAAAAACAAAGGGGAAGTATCAATGAGAAATTTATTTTCCAATAAAATTAAACATCAACGTTTGTGAATTGAGGGAGTTGCCCGATTCCAGTTCCAACATATCTTTGAAGCTGTGAATAAATGGCTGATTACCAATAAGGGGCTGATTCCCGAAACATGTCCTAAGAGATGGGCAAGAAATGATAGGTTTCATGCTGACATGGTTTAACTTCTGCCCTTGATCATCAGCAGCTAAAGCTTATTTTCCTGTTTCTACTCAAAGTACAGTTTAGAAAGCATATATGGATTTAGTCTGAAAATGAGCAGCCATAGCAAGGAAACCTTTGGCTGTAGTTTGGGTGAAGTAAATACAGAGCTTGGATAAGCATTTCTAACGTCAGTTTGTCTTTCACAAAGATTATATTGCACTAATGGATGAGCATCCAGAAGAACATACTGCCTTTGCATGTTGATTTAATAACACTTGGAGGAACTTCTCTTTAAAGGTGACTGTGAGTTCACAAAAACCTCTAACATAACAAATCCCAGAAGACTTAGCAGCATTGTGGGGATCCTAGGTGCTTATCATGGGGATCTCAAGTAGCTGCTTGTGTTTTAGAGATATCTGAGTTACTTAATTATTTTTACTGAAAAGTGGAATCATTATATTCAGTATTTACTACTTCTGAATTTTGTCTCTCTCAGGTGAGGTAGCAATTTAGGTCCATGAATTGATGTTGAGTAGGAGTGTTGCTGAAATACATGTCTTTGCTGCTTCCTGCCCCTAATGCAAACACTAAACCAAACCTTTGTACAGCTGTATAGATTTCCTGGCTCATAGTTCATAAGCAAGTTTTTGTAACATCTGGTGCACGCAGGTGACTGAGGAGAGGTTGTGCAAGTGACTCAGCCTTGATTTGCCTATCTATGGCCCTATCTATGCAGAGACACAAGGGGGGGCAGTGTAGATGGCTCAACCCTGAGTCGTCCATAAGCCCCAGGCCAAACAGGGCAATGCTGCACCACACAAAGAACCCAAACCTGAGATGAGCCTTGAAATTCCTCAACAAATGGTACGCCCTGAATCTCAATTCAAAACACTATTTGGCTTTCTAAGACAGTAAGTTAAAGAGAGCTTGGAGGGTTTCAGTGGTGGTTTCGACAAATTTTATGTAGCTAGATGGCATAATCAAATCAGACGTAGTTTTGCCACAACTACCTGAAGGTTTTCAGCCACAACCTTGTGTATTCCAACTGTTTATCAGTCATATAAACCAGGGGATAAAAGTCCTAAATTTTAGCTTAGGAATCAGGAGTCACCTCTCCAACACTCACCTGTGTGGACACCCTCCCCCCTTGGCCAGGACATCAGCCAAGGTGACTTTTCTAAGATGGAGATTGGTTACCTGGAGTGGTAAGCAAATATTTAGCAAGCTGTAAGTTTTGAAATGTGGGTGGTAAACTAACACGTATAATATTTACCGTGTTTTCAAGTTTGTTATAGTGTATTCTCGCTTTTAAGTTGCAACAGGGCATTCTGCCATTGTATCCATAAAAACCTGCATTAGTGGCATATTAGATTTCAGATAGATGGTTTGCTTGAGCCTTTCAGTTAAACCTGTCAGTTCAAGTAAATAATTTGCTTCAACTTCACAGTCCAGTCTTTTTTTGCCACAACAGCCAAGCTATGAAATAATCTAAAAAAACCCAAAAGATATTAAAACACCAAAAAATATCCCAGGTGGTTGTCTTTCAGTTGGATCAGTTTTCCAGTTTGTTTTACTGTAGTGTTGTAACACCTGACGTAATGAAGATATACAATGTAGAGAGTGGGGTGAGGACTTTAACAAGTGACTAGAAGTGGTGAAAGAAAAATAGCAAGCACTTAGGTCCAACATGCTGCTTCAAAAGCTGTGTGTCATGCTTTACCCTGGGATGTCTTTCTGTAATGAAAAGAAAGTTTGCTAATTTTCATTGTACATGAAATTTATGGCTTGCTGCAGCAGCAAGGGAGAACTTCTGTTCCTGTATCTTTCTTCTCTGTTCTCTTCTCGTACCTTGGTCCTCTCTCCTTCATCCATGGCTCCTGGCCACATAGTCCTGCACTTTGCCTTGCCTTCTCTGACAGTGTCATGTAAAAGGGTAAAGTAATTTGGCAGAAAATAAAGTCTCTTGCATTCCAGCTGGTCCTCAGATATCAGAGGGGCTGGGGTGTCTAGGTTTAGATTCTGAGTAATGTCCAATTTGGCACCATTAGTCCGGTCACGTTCAATATATGTGAACTTTCCTGGCTCAGATTCACCACCAGCGCTGAGCTCCCTGTCTGGTCGTGCTCCGCGGTCTCATGCAGTCAGAAGCTGGCAGCACCCAGTGAGACACCTTTGTGGCTGGCAATGTGAATACTGCAGTTTATTGAGAGCAACAGAAGTACAGGTTCTGATGGATTGCTGGTGACAAAGACACTGTCTGCAAGTCACTTGCAGATATACAAAATGCATTAAGTTAAAAGAAACAGTTCTAGAGTTTTCCTGGGGAATTACTTGGAAAGTCTGGATCTTACCCAAAGGTTTCTATGCTGGGGGCAAAGAGAGGTTCAGCCCTTTGACTGATCCCAGGAGTCAAACAATCTGAGATGGTATCTTCCCTGACTTTGTCTGCAATGATGTCTTCCCTGACATCCCCCCTCCTTTAAGCCATTTTTATATCATTTTTCACCTTCAAGGTGGAGCTGGAGTGACTGACCATACAGATCTGTTTTATGATTGGTGTAAAAATCTCTCACTTTGCTTTTGAAAGTGTAGATAAAGAAAATTCAGGACACAAGCTCAGTGAGGGGTGGTCACACTTGGGAGGTGGGAAGCCTTTGGGATGGAGTTGTGTTTTAGTATTATAATGGGATTATAACGAGCAAAGTTTGCACAAAGGACAGCACTCGGTCAGAAAAAGAGAGATTTTTGGCCCAGGGTGGAAAATATGCAGCTTATCAGTTCCATAGTACCTTAAAGATCTTATCTTCTGCGGTAATTCATGGATCCTGGCTGTGGAGTCTTCACTCTGTGCTGTTTTGCAGGCAACACTCTTCAGGGAACCATGGTGGAATGGATTCCTTGCACACAGTTACACTCTGCCCAAGAAACTTCTTTGATATTATACTTTTCCTTAATGTGTGAATAATGCTGTACCTTTAATATGATTTTAATTTCTAAGACACCTCCAGTCATTGTTCCACAATTCTGTGACTGTCATTGTTTAACCCCAGTTCAGTTCATTGACCTAGCAAATAAGACAATCTTCTTTTTCATGGTAGATTTGTTCTCTGGCAAGTTAACAAGGTGCATAAACTCACAGAGGAATCCAGATAACAGAAGAGTTTGTGCATGGTAAAAAGTTATGTTTATTGACAACTTCTGATTGGAAGCATAGAGAGCGAAAAATAGGGGAAAATGTCAGCTCCCTGCCTTTCAGGGTCTGTGAGCTGTTAGACCAGGTCATCTCATGATGGCACAGTCTCGGATAGATGACTGCCAATATTAAAGGAGGACTGAGTTCATAATTCAGCCTTGCTTGTCTTTTAACTTCATACTTACCCAAAGAAAAATTTTCTTGTTTTGGAAAGTCTGTAAAGACTGTCACTGAATACCTTTATGGACAAGAGATACCCAGTCATGTCTGTTTCTCTTCTCACACCTCTTCTCACCCCCTAAAGAAACAACACCCTCCCCCCTCTGCCAAGCTGTTTTATGTGAAGACCCAAACCTTGTGTTGAAGGAAAATTTCACGTGTTGGTTCTGTCTTTTGATACAGCCCCATAGATGTTACATAATGAGATTTTGTTTATAGGTTTTGTAGGAGGAGTTTTAACTCTTTGTCTCCATCAGAACACGGACAATATTAGCATTTATTTTACTGAGAAGATGATACTGACTGATGCAGCAAAAACGTTCAGCTTCTGGCTTCCTGGTTTATTGAAGTGATGCACAAATGTTAAACTGTTTTTTTTTAAATAAATATTAAGAGGGTATTCATAATATAAAGGTCTTTAGAAAAAGTCAGACTCTACTACAACCACATTTCGTATCGATCAGAAGTGTTCAGACTTCATAGACACATAGAATGGCTTGAGTTGGAAGGGACCTTAAAGATCATCTGGTTTCAACCCCCCTGCCATGGGCAGGGACACCTCCCACTAGAGCAGGTTGCTCAGAGCCCATCCAGCCTGGTCTTAAACACTTCCAGGGATGAGGCGTCCACAGTTTCTCTGGGCAACCCATTCCAGTGTCTCACCACCCTCATAGTAAAGAACTTCTTCATAACGTCTAATCTAAATCTACCCTGCTCTAGGTTAAAACCATTGCCCCTGGTGCTATCACCACATAGCTTTCTTGTAGTAGACTTCATACCTTACTGCACTCCGACATTTGGACCTGCTGAATTAAGATGTAAAAAAAAATCTGATTATTAACTTTTCACAGTGCTATTGTTTCCAAGCTTTAGACCATTATCTAAATAAGTAAACAATACATGTGTACTGCATAAATACATTTCTTTGTTGTTATAGGACAGGCAATTTAAGGAAGTATGGGAATTTGCTTTAAAACCTTGTGTAGAGACTGTGTCCATGTGGTTTACGCTTTTTTGTCTGTCATAACCTTTATAATGCAATCATAACATTTTTTTTATCCTCGAATAGTGGACTACATTTTTTTGGATGTGGTTTATGTAGGGTTCTTCCGTCTTTTTTTTAATGTTTAGGAGAAAAACTTCCACCACCCATTATGGATTCCTGATAAAAACTAAATGAATGGTCAGCGGTATTTCTGATCTCCTCTGTTGTTTTTAAAAATGCTGTAGAATGCATTTCTTTTGGACAGACGCTGTCCATCCATCCTGTCTAGGATGTGGGGCATGGATGTTTAATACTCTGCTGTGGTACATATAAGTGACCTTGAGACTGTGTCTCAGGTTTACACAGCTTGCATCTGCACTAGTAAATGAAACAGTCCTAGTGTAACTTCAGTGGCTTTAGCTGCTGTGGTATGTACCCATGCTTGCCTTAGGCGCTGTAACGGGCAATCAGAGTATGACTCTCAAAACCACAGTTCAACAGGTATGAAGAGAATAGAACAGCTGACTTGTAAGGGACCTACAACGATCATTGAGTCCAACTGTCTGACCACTATAGGGCTGACCAAAAGTTAAAGCATGTTATTAAGGGCATTGTCCCAATGCCTCTTAGACATTGACCAGCATGGTGCATCAACCACCTCTAGGAAGCCTGTTCCAGGGTTCAACCACCCTCTCTGTAAAGAAATGCTTCCAAGTGTCAAGACCGAGCCTCCCCTGATGGATGTAGCTTTGAGCCATTCTCAGGTGTCCTGGTACTAGATCCCTGGCACTGGACAAGAGATCATCACCTCCTTCTCCACTTCCCCTCCTGAGGAAGCCATAGAGAGCAATGACATCATCTGTCAGAGTTCTCTCCAAACTAGATAAACCAAAGCAGTGTCCTCAGCTGCTATTCCACCTAGGGCATGAAATGACTTAAGGACACATATTTATAGGGATGTCTTTCAACCAAAATCATCAGCATGATGTGTACGAAGGAGTATGTCAGTCAGTGTTGTGGCTTGTTACTTTACTGTAGCAGAAATATAAATAATGAAAGCTGAAGAAAGCAAGCAACAAACACCCAATCTAATTATTTCAAGTACTTGTTACCACTTTTAAGTAAAATGAGATTGTTAAAAAAAATCCATTAATGGATGCCCTCAAAGTTGTGAGGTTAGACTTGCAGGCTTAGATTTTAAAAGTGTTCAGCTTTGGCATAAATTCTGTTCATGTTGTGGGGAGACTACTCTGTCTCATATTTTAAAACATCAGACTCCATTAATTCTGTCAGTTTGGACTGTATCTTGGAAATACAAAATTAGTTTGGAATAAAGTTGTTTTGAAGTAGGAATCAAGGTAAAACAGGAGAAACACAAAATAGTACTATATTCTTCACCTATGCTTCTATATTACTGTCCTATGAGGATATGGCTTGATTAAATCCACAAATATACACACACCCCATTTACAGATTAACTGTATACACACACATTTTGATAAGATGGCTTATTTCCTTTTTGATTGCATTTGTTCCTTTGAAGTGTCTTGATAATAGGTTTATCTTGTGATTCACAAGGTATCACAGTTTAGGGTCAGGGCAGCTGCCCTCTGTTAACCCCCCTCCATCCCCAAAGGGGAAGAGAAAGGGAATAAGGGAGAGAGACTCAGCCATTAGAAAAGGGAACTAGAACAGCTTGAATGAAAATGAAAATAAAAATAATATTAATGTAATATATACAAATATATAGAAAATCAGTATCAAGCCCACCTCTCCCACACCCCCCAGTGGTAATTATGTCACCATCACCACTGATGCTGTGGAGCAGGCACCAGGAGAGTCCCCAGTTGGGCCCAGCAGCAGATGGGAGCTGTGTTCAGGAGCTGGTTTCTCGTACCAGGTTCAGGAACACACCAATTGGGATCAAAGGCAGAACGGGCAGAGACCTCCTTGGATGCTCCAAGGAAAGAACCAAAAGAGGACTGGAGCCAAGCTGAGCAAAGCTGGCAAAGCAGGGCAATAGGGAGAGACCTTCCTGATCCCTCAACTTTATACTGAATATGATGTATATGGTGTGAATATGATGTATATGGGATGGAATCCCTCGCTGGTCAGTTGAGGGTCACCTGTCCTGGCTGCTCCTCCTTGCAGGTGTGGCCTTTCACTTTCTGCACCCCCAGTGTGGTGCACAAGATCCAGCAGCGGCCTTGGTCTGCACCCCAACCCTTGGCAGTAACTCCAAACAATGTGTGGTACAACTTCCAGAAGCAGACACTGTCTGTGAAAACACACTGCTAACTTCAGAAAGTGCAAGGAGTTAGAAGAACCGGGCTGAAAAGTAAAATCACTGAACAGAATTAGTTCCATTCTCACTCAAACCAGGACACAAGGGAAGAAAAACAGATTCTGTTTCCCTGGGAAGCTGTGCTGGTTTTCCTTTTCTGTGGAACTAAAACACAAATCGATATACTATTGCTTTGTGAAGTAGGTTCAAGAAAAATTTAAGTGTAGACTTACAATAGTGAACTAAGTTCAAGAATAGTCGTGCTCAGAAGCTTTTCCACTTCTGTATGCATTCCCAGTGCTGCTGACATGAATCATCACTGCTGGCCACTGATTCTATCAGCAAAAGTTCCCATTCTACAATGACAACCTAAATTTCCTTCATGCCTAACTGTTGCCAAAGTTCTACATTTGTCACCCCCCCCCCCCCCCTCTATTTTCTCTCTTTTTTTCATAGATCATTTACACACAACTCAAAAAATTGTTTCTTCTTTTTTTTTTTTTTCCGTTCCATTCTTACAAAATTAA